>RJWK010000691.1:0-95261 GCA_004363435.1 Platanista minor | reverse complement strand
CCCCTCCGCCACCCGCAGTCTCCGCCCGCGAAGGGGCTTCTAGTGTGTGGAAACCTTTCCTTCTTCACAGCTCCCTCCCACTAGTCTGAGTGGTCAGCGACAGCCCTGGCTCTGGCTTTCTTAAGCAAAACGGGAATTTGGGGGAAGGCTTTTGATGGAAGGCTGTAGTGGGGAATCTCCTCTCCAGAGGGCTTTGCAGCAGGAACCAAAGGAAAGTTTGGGCTTTCAAGCTGCCGTTGTGCTGAGTGTGACTTCTGACTGACCATGTTTTCCTCACGAGGCCGCCTCGAATGCTTTCTTAGGCTCTGGAGCTAGATTGCTTAGGTTCGAACCCTAGATCCCCCTCTTACTGGCCGGTTGATCTTTTCCTGACCCTCTCAGTTTACTCATCTATAAAATGGGGATGAAAACCATCCGATCTCTTAGGGTCGTGAGGATGAAACACTTAGAAAAGTATCTGGTCCAGAGTAAGTGCTGTGAGAGTTTGCCATTCTGTGGATGGATCTCTCCCTCCACTCACACGTTTAGTCCCGTGTCTGTTGTTTTCCTTCCGATGGCTTCCTGTCACATGTCGATCTTGCCAGCCACAGTTTTGCCCTCTCTTGATTCCTTAGGAATTTATTCCAGAGCTGACAAGGGATCTCTGAGATCTTGTTCTGGGGGCCCCCGTCTGCAGCTGGAGGGCCCAGGATGGATGGCGGGTGGGGTTTCCAGCACCCAGTTCTTGCTCTTCTTTCTTCCAGTGCTCTACCTTTTCACCGCACACTCGAGCCCATCACAACTTGGTGTGGCCTTTAACTCCTGATGAGGGCGCTTCACGAGTCTCTCAATCCCTCTCACCTTTCTTCCTGTGCTGGCTCTCACCTGAGATGCAGGGGTCATTCGGATTCTATTAGCGTAGTCAGTGAACATCATGTACTTCCTCCATGGTTGCTCCTAGCTTCTGCCCTCAGAGCCCTCCTGCCTTTGGTCCCACCAGCATCTCCACTGGTGCTTGCCCAGGCTCATTCCCATCCACAATTCGCTGGGAATGAAGCAGTTACTACTTTGAGGAGTTTGATTGGGTTGTGTTCCTAGGAAGATGCTTTAGCATCATCACAGCCATCCTCTTCTTTCGTCCTGATGTTCCCAATAGAAGGGGCCACTGATTCCATCACAGTGCCCTGCATCCTCTGCTGGGTTAAGCTGTGATACAGTCTCTACAGACAGAAGGGCAAGAGGCACTTTGTGGAAGTGGATGGGATGCGCTGGTCTGAGGACAGAGTCTCAGGATATCGCAAATCGCAAAACCATTTTAAGGTTCCAAAGTGATTCCTCCAACTTTATTTGCTGGTACATGGGCCCTATGAGTATGAAAAGTCTTTCTCCTGTAGTGGTGAAATGACATCATAGTTTGATTTCCTTTTAAGGTAACTTGGCCTCCCTTAATCCGACCTCTGTGGCCATACCGTATGAGAGCCTCCTTTCTTCTCTGCGTATCTTTGTTGCGTGGTTGTCACTGTGATGATGGCGAGGCTGTAGTTGTAAGATAGATAGGTAATTCATTCACAAGGGCTGAAAATACATAAAGTATCTTTGGTCATATTGTCTCCCCCCACTCCTGTCCCTCAGGCCTTTTCCCAACAGACACCCACTGAATTAGGATTTTTCGTTTCTTCCAGATTTATCTCATGCACATGTAAGTACGTTATTTTCCCCTTTAAAGCAGATGCTAGCATACTAAATTTACACAGTGTTCTGTGCCCTGCTTTTCTTTTACTCAAATATACATCTTTATGTATAAATATATAAAGAAGTTTCTCATTCTTTTTTATAGCAGCAGGATGGATATTCCATTATAGGAATGTACTGTAACTTATTCAAGTATGGCCCCATATATGGAGATTTAGGCTTCCCAATAGTTTTTGAGTTGAAGGTTTTGGGTAGGAATGAATAAGTAGAATCCATGACTTGATGCAGCTGAAACAAAGTCAGAGATGGAGTATGGCCTTGTGTTGTTCATCGGACATTGTTCTATAAAATGATAAAGAATATTGCAGAGGCCCTTAGCAGAGTATCTCTCTTCACATAGGTAGTTTTGTCCATCCTAGAATAAACAAGAAGGAGCATTGGCAACGTTTTAATGACTCATTTTGTAAGCTGCTGAGTCTCTAGTCTTGGGAAATAATGGGTTATGTTTTAAAAAATTATTGTGAGTCCAGCCAGATATTTCTAGATTCATAAGATTGATAAAAGGAAATTAAAAATTAGTACTCATCATTCAGAAGAGGATTGGAAAAGTTTCAGGTTCACAAATGCTTTCCTGGATGATAAATACCCCGCTTTTCCATCAGTTATTATTTAATAGATGCCTTGATGGGCCAGATTTGGGGGTGGAAGGAAGGCAGGACTGTAACTTTCTTGAGAACAAGGTTGCTGACACATTTGTAGCTCCTAAGTGTTTGTTTAATTGAATGGAGAGCATGATCAAAGAATATTAAAAGTATGGTAAAGACGGCTTTAGAAATATATGAATGTATACATTGTTATAGAAGTGTATATGTTAAAGCATTAGTATGAACTAGCAGAACACTGGAAGATAGAAATAATTCAGGAAGGAATAAGCTATAAAGTTCACCTTATGCTCCCTTTTGAAGTACTACTTTGACCTTGAAAATCTTTTTTGTACCTAAACAGAAATCTGGAAGTACAAATGTATCTAGTAGATGAATTCAACCTGCTAGCAAAATTGCTGAGTAGCTAAGAAATAGGCTCTGTCTTTGTGTTTTTGTGAGTCTGAAGCTGAGGATGTGCCTTGTGAATTGGGAAACAGCCTGGCGACCCTCTTCATTGGCCCCTCTGCAGAATCCAGCACCCTTCTCGACAAGAAAAATCACTTCCACATTTGAAGCTACTTGGAGAGTTTCTTTACCTTTTGTCTGTTTTGGACGTCTTCTTGTTTATTTGATGATTTCTTTGGCAAATAGGTTAAATATTGTCTGAGTCATATAATACAAGACAGAAATGCTTTCTTTCAGTCAACTGTGTTGGAAAATAATCCCTATGAACCCCCTTGTGTTCTTGTAGCTTATATATCCTTCAAATTATAGGAGAATTCAGTGAAAAGGAAGTTAGGATTGATAATCACAGTAATGACTTTTCTCTGAGAACAAGTCAAAAGTTCAGCGTGACTAATGTTGACGATAATACGTATGTATAAGTATCCACTGTCAGAGTGTTCAGGGTACTTTGTCTACACCAAAATAATGTTTTAGCGCTAAACTGGGTACCTACCTTTATCAAATAACATACTCTAGGAGCCAGAGTAGCTATAATGGTTAGGACATTTTGTGTTTGCTGGTATTGAGCTTCAGGAAGTTATGTTTTGAGGGGGATGCTATTCCAAATTCGTCAAATGACATATGATGGAGTTCCTACAGTGTTATTTTCGTCTTGATTGGCAGTGAAGAAACCAAAGCACAGCAAGATTAAGTGGTTAGAGCTAGGGGGTCATTCTGTTAATCCCAGAATGATCACAGGATAAACGAACACATTCCCTAGGAAATTGTGCTTTGATGATCACTATTTATAACTAGTGTTACTGAGCCCTACTATTTCCTTTGAACTGGAGCATTTAACTTTCATTGGTTGAAGGTTGACCTCTGCTTGGTGTAGGGTGAAGAAATCTTGTTGCTTCCACCCCACCAGCTGGACCACCTTCCTTAATTTCAAAGCTGTTCTTAGGAAAGAAGGACACTTGTTCCCTCTAGCCTTTCGGCTTAGGTGCCAATTGTCCCCAGATTCCTTCCTCTTCCTCCCATTTTCAGGGGGAAGTAGCTCTCCTTTCCAGAACCCCACTTCATGTGAATTCCTTGTACTCCCACTACTTTACATTTCAGGCATTTGTATCTGTTGTAAGATACTGTGGGCTTTGTGTTTAACATTCAGAGGAATGTCTTCCTCCATCTCAGGGGTGCCCTGTATTTCCCTCCCTCTTCTGTGTCTTTGCTGGTAAAACCTGTTTGCACCTGCTGTCTTGACTCCTGGCAGGCCTGCAGAGTCCGGCTCCAGAGTTCATTGTTGACGTTGAATCCATGGACATCTTCCCCGTCGGCTGGTGTGAAGCCAACTCCTACCCTCTGACCACACCGCACAAGACAGTCTGTAAGTATCGCCCTGCTCGGAGCCCAGCTGGGTAACATCTGGGACTTGGGTGAATAAACAGGCAGTTTGGTAAAGATAGTTAGTGGAGCCAAATTGTAAAAATGGAAAAAGGTTGTTGATTTCACACAGAGCACCAGTACTTTTGTTTCATTTATCCTTTAAATGTCTGCGTGAGATGAATATTCGGAAGCATTTCTCTGGTTGACAAACTAAGTCACATGATGAGGCAGAGAGAGGATCTGGAATCTTCACTCTTCCTTTTGTGTGCAATTCATGATCAAGCTAAATACTATACTTTTGTATGATCATATCTGAGAAAGAACTACTTTTCCTCATGAGGTTTACCCCAAAATGATCATAATTGGTCCCAATAATTTACTGACTAGATATAAACACTTAACTACTCTGAGCACTAACTAAACCGGTGAGACTTCAAATGGACTTTGAAAAGTGCATTATAAAACATCTTCTGATCACAAAAATGCCAAATTAAAACAATATTAATAATTAAACAACACAGCATCACATACACACACACACACACACATACCACTTAAATACCTACAAGTGTGTGTTTTAACATATATTATTGTAAGTCATTTTCCTGAAATGGTAACCATTTAAAAATCTTCAAACCTAATCAATCTCAGCATTTATTACTCCTCCCTAATGGGTAACAGAAGTATTCTTTTAAAAAGTGAGTCCTTAAAGATAAGGGGCTTTAATTTTTTGTGAAATATATTTCTAATGTTTTCTTTATTTGCTAGCTGACTTCTTTGTAGTATCCTACCGTAAGGTCTGCTTACGTAGATGCTCAGAACTTTGCCGTAAAGAGAATTCCATCCCATAGTCGGCCTCCTGTTCATTGATGTCAACAGATTTTTTTTTTTTTTTTTTTTGCGGTATGCGGGCCTCTCACTGTTGTGGCCTCTCCCGTTGCGGAGCACAGGCTCCGGACGCGCGGGCTCAGCGGCCATGGCTCACGGGCCCAGCCGCTCCGCGGCACGTGGGATCTTCCCGGACCGGGGCACGAACCTGCGTCCCCTGCATCGGCAGGCGGACTCTCAACCACTGCGCCACCAGGGAAGCCCCTTTCTTTTTCTTTTATTCTCACTTAAAATGACACGGTTCCTTGGCTATCAGCCTCCACAGCCACTGGGCAGGTTCTCCGGGTTTGGGCCCGATCCCCTGTGTCTGGTTGTGCCTCAGACAGAAATCTGTGCCCTGATCCTCTTCCTCCTTCCTTCACATGGATTTGGGAGGTGACGAGCGTTCTGAGTTTTGAGTTTTTCTGGATGAAATCCCACGGGGTTAAGATGAACATAATGATGTTTCCTCTCTGTTTCGCACTTTGCTTCCCGGTCTGTCGTGTGTGGCTTCTCATCAAAACATCACACAATTCAGGCATCTCACCCTAATTAGCAAAGACTGAGTTAGGCAAGTTAGTCTACACTCACTTTTCACTTTAGAGATCACGGGGTTCATACTTTTCCGTAGTAACTACAGGCAGACCTCTTGTCACAGATACTGCGTTTTTTACAAATTGAAGGTTTGAGGCAACGCTGCTTCAAGCAAGGCTATGATGCCCCTTTTCCGACAGCATTTGCTCACCTCGTGTCCCTGTGTCGCATTTTGGTAATTCTTGCAATATTTCTAACTTTTTCTTTATTATTGTATTTGTTGTGGTGACCTGTGATCAGTGACCTTTGATGTTACTACTACGACTCACTGAACCCCAGATGATAGTTAGCAGTTTTTAGCAATAAAGTATTTTTTGTGTGTGTGGTACGCGGGCCTCTCACTGCTGTGGCCTCTCCCGTTGCGGAGCACAGGCTCCGGACGCGGAGGCTCAGCGGCCATGGCTCACGGGCCCAGCCACTCCGTGGCATGTGGGATCTTCCTGGACCGGGGCACAAACCCGTGTCCCCTGCATCGGCAGGCAGACTCTCAACCACTGCGCCACCAGGGAAGCCCAATAAAGTATTTTTTAATTAAGGTATTACATTGTTTTCTTAGACATAACGTTATTACACACTTAGTAGACTACAGTATAGTGTAAACATAACTTTTATATTCACTGGGAAACAAAAAATTCCTATGACTCTTTTATTGCGATATTCACCCTATTGGGGTGGTCCGGAACTGAACCCACAATATCTCTGAGGTCTGCATGTACTGAAATTGGATACTAAATAAAATCAAGAATAGATGAAATTTGAGTCACTATTTCTCTTATTTATTTTTGTTTTCGTCTTGTTTCTCACACGTACGTTTTGCTTTGAAGAGGCAAAGTCTAAATGAATCTGCCAAACTCTGACAGCTTTAGAAGTTCTGTTAGAATTAATTTTTGCTAATGTTGGAAGATGCGGGCTTATCTTTGCCCAGATTTATATATGCCAGAAGTTCTGGTCTGTCTCTGTGAAGGTGACTCTAACCAGTTATAAATGTAAACTGGAAATGTTCTTAACCCCAAGATTATTATTGGCTGGTTTATGTCACTATTTGACCAGACGGATATGTTTGCTAGGCACCAATCCTCCTTTTAATGATAAAAAGTTGTAGTTTATAAACATGCCTCTAATCCTAATTTGGGAGCATGCTGCTGTGGTAAAATTTTTTGACTTATCACATTTTCTGCGGGGAAAAAAGTCACCTGGGTAATCATGCTTATACCAGTCCATCTTACCAGCTGTGTTCCTGGGAGGTCTGATGTGTGTGCTCTTTTTCTTTTTATTAGAAGCACATTTTAGAATAAAGTAGCCAGTGTAGTGATAAAGTTAAATGTACTAAATTCTATTTAGATTTCATTTCTGAAAAGTCAAAGTCTATTTTATGCTAGAAGAAATTAAGATAAAATTGTGGCCTGAATGAAATAACTTTTCAGTTTTTAAATTGTTACTTTAAAACAGACAGTTCTATACCTACTGAGCCATTTTAAAAAATGCTTCTTCCTAGCTAGCTATCAAAGCTGCTTTACTTTTTTTCCCTTTTTGCCTGTTTTACAGCACAAAAGAAGAGAAAGATTGCAGTTGTGCAACCAGAAAAACAGTAAGTTTGTTTTTTCACAAAAACTCCGTGGTAAACTCTGAAGTGTCTTTCAGGAAGATGGGAAACAGGGCTGTTTTCGTTAGACAGCTAGTCAACACCTAGCACGGTAGTAGAGGGGACAGTAACACATAGCTCCTGTTATTTACTGTGCATCTATTATGTGCAGGACACAGGTCTTGCTTCTCAAGCAGTTTCTTCTCCAGATCGTAACTTCTCACTTGCCTCCCAGCTCAGCCGACCTGAAGGATGCCCAGTGTCCTGCATTGCTGGTAAAGGCACTCTGTGCCCATGGTTCTTAATGCCTCCAGAGGCTCCGCAGAGCTGCCCGTCCAGGCCTCAGCTCTGCCCGCTCCCAGCCCAGTGAGCTGGAGCAGGTTGCTTTATTTCTCCCCATCTCAATGCCCTCCTCTGTAAAATACCCATTTCTCAGGTGTTTTAGGAAGATTAAATTAGATTCTATGTGAAAATGTGTGGGCCCTCCGTTGCTGAATAAATGTAGGTTACTCCACCTTTCTATTGTAATTTTATGAGGAAGGAGGGTGTTTGACAGCCTGTGGACAGGCCGGCTGTATATTTTTGGAAAATCGTCACTGTTGGTAACATTCTTATATATTGGAAAATGTCTGGCCTATACTACGATGCACATCCCTTACCAAGTCATTATGTTTTCTTAGTAGACTGTTGGAAAGGGAATTGAAAACAGCTTTTTTTTTTTCATGTACATGAATTGAAACTTAACTAAAATGAAATTGAATAATAACTGCATTGTTATTTGATGCAAATAACAGTTTTCTGGGTATTCTTTTTACGTTTCTAACAGTGTTTCAGGTTAATCATCTCACTCCAGTTTTATCTGGATAACATTGAAATAGAGAGGAAAAACTAAACTAACAGTCACGTCACGGAGGCCAAATTTGAATTCATGACTCCTCAATTTGCAGTCCATGGATCAGTGGTTTTCACCCTTTACTCACATCTGTCACTAGACAGCTCGTTAAAACAGCTGGGTTGCTGGGCCCCTTCTGCAGAATTTCTGACTCAGGATGTCTGTGGTGGGGCCTGAGCATCTCCAGGTGTAACAGGTTCCCAGGTGATGCTGATCTGATAGCTGGGGGACCCCACTTTGGGAACCAGCACCATAGACGACCCCACTAAGATCTCTCGTTACTGTTTACTTGGAGTTTACATAGTTTTCCAGCTATGCGGTTTCTACACAGCCAACCTGTACATACCCGGGAAAGCCAAGTTGCCACTTTTCCCCTAAGGTGCCAGTTTTTATATTTGTTCAGCAACTTTTTACTGAACAACAGCACAGACTTCTGTCTTAGACTCATAAACCTACTTCACATTTTAAGAATCATCACTTCTTAGATTTTCTTTGGAGATTTTGTTTTCAGTGCGGCCATGACCCGCACAAGCATGGACGCCAGAAATCAAAAGTCAGCAGAAAGTCATTGATGAGGAGAAGTCTGACTTTAATTAAAGTCAATGCAAGCTGACTTTAATAGTCAATACAAGCTGACTTTCTGCATGTCCTAAATATAATTAAGGACATTATTATAATTCTGTAACAAGAGACAAGCCCAGGAGTGACCTAGAGGAACCTCAGTGATCAGTGATGACCCTTCCAGGGGCTGGAGACCCATAGGCTTCTTGGAATTATTGTAAGACGTGCCCCCAAAGATCTTACCTGTTCTTATACATGCACACGTTGTATCTGACCACATTCGTAGCTTAGATTTCTCTAATAGTTGCTTTAAGTTATGAAAAGACTTTGGAAGGTACCAGTTTCTTCTAAAGTGTGAAACCCATGGGAGTTTTTTCTTTATCCACAGATCGTCATCCACAGTGCCTGTTGAGAAAATACCTCACGACCTTTGCTTATTCCCTCACCTGGACACCACAGGTAAACGAGCTACTTAGGACGCCCTGACGCTTCCCAGTATGTCGCTGTGACTGGAGACATGGATATATTTTTAGGTCAACATGAGAATACTCAACTTTGAGCCAACTGTCTTTTTTTCTTGTTGCTTATTTACAGATACCTACTCTTTTTTAAAAAATTTCTAAGCTAAATTCTTGGTGCCTCTTCTTTTCTGCTTCTTGGTCAGTAGCTCTAGACAGTTCCCTTGGTCTGAGGAAAAGGGCCCATGTGTTACTTGGAAATTACGAGCCCAGTTAGGACTGTGTATCACGAATAATCATGTGGAAAAAGAAGGAGTTGAAAATATCATTATTAGGCATTTCTTTTTGGACATTTTATGCCAGTTGCACTTGCATGTTTACACTAGTGGTTAATCCTTAAGTCCCTGTGGGCTTTTGAATTGTTCCCTAAAACCCTCTGTTTGAATAGCTGGTTGGGAACAGTATATGTGTTTTAATGTATAAAGTCCTGCATCTTACAATGACCTTTAAAAACACAGACGTGAATTACCCTTTGACGACAAATCTGATTATAGACGTCTTTGTACATTAAGTAATATATTTGATTAAGAATTCTATTTTCCAGCCAAAACGAAGGCTGTTCTGAATTCCAGGATTAAAACCTATATACCGTGGAAGAATCCTATTAGGCAAAGTTTTCTTTGTAGTAAAGAGAGCGGTTTTGTGAGTAGACTTACTAAGGTGGTTTTTTCCTAAAGGTCTAGGCAGAGTAATCCTATCCCCAAATTTCCATGTAAATGCAGCTGTGGACTTTTTTTTTTTTTCCTGTTGTATAAAATTCAAACTTCAGAATGGTTTTAAAGGAACCATGTCATCTTTCAGAGTTGGCAATTGTTATTTTACTCCTTCTGTTTTATACCCAGAAAAGTAACATGTCTCCCTCCTTACCTGTTGGTTCTCAGTTGAAGTCCTGTGAGAACAAAGCTTCCCAGACTGTCAAATCACCATCCCAAATGAATAACAAGTTTTTATACAGAAAGAAAGTTTTCATACTGTTAGTGCAGCTTGACTTGGAACAGTGGCAGGAGGAGATGAGTCTCAGCTGGCTGTGTGACCACAGTCCGTGTGTGTAGACATCAGGACGTATCCCAATGATGACAGGGATACCTCACCATTTAGTTGTTCTGCTTTTTCCCCGTGGCAGCTTGAGACACAGTTAGATCAGCACCTTGCCCTTTTGCTTTATAAGTAGAAAGGCTAATGAGGAAGATGCAGAGTTAAGCCCCTGGGAGGCGCATTTCACATTCATGGACTGGCAAAGTGAGGAAGCTTGACCATACCTAGGGTTGGCCTGGGTGTGGGGCACAGATTGACAGATACACACGATTATATACAAAATAGGTAACCAACAAGCACCTACTGTATAGCACAGGGAACTCTACTCAGTATTTGGTAATAACATGTAAGGGAAAAGAATCCGAGAAAGAATATAGATATATACATATATATGTATGACTGAATCACTGTGTTGTATACCCGAAAGTAACACAACATTGTCAATCAACTATACTTCTGTTGATAAAAAAAAAACGGGAACTGGGCAGTGCTTATTTGAGTGTAATTTGGGTCCCTGTGGTGAATAGCTTGGCCGCTTCTAGTAAAACAGGGTACACACACCCGGTGGCTGAGCGGCTCCACCCCTTGTTGTAGACCTGGAAGAATCTCTTGTCTGTAAGCAGGAGTGGATTTTCACAGTTGCGTTCATTAAGGCACCATAGGTAATATTTAAAAAGTAGAAACAACTAAATGTCCATCAGTAAGAGAATAGAAGATTCAATTGTGTTATATTCACACAGTGGAATACTACACAAAGTGAAAAGTGAATGAATTTTCCGGATATACATTTACCGGTTTGGGTGGATCTCAGAAACCTCATGTTGAACTGACAAAACGTTGCAGAAAACCTTTATGGAATATTAAAAAAATAACCTAAGTATCCTGAATTGCTTGTGGATACACATATATGTTGTGTGGTAAAGTTTCTAGACTCCCGTGGGAATGGTAAATGCCAGCTTCAGGGTAGTGGGTTCTTTCTGGGGGGGGTGGGTGCGGGATTTCCTGAGGTAGGTTACACAGGGGAAATTAGCTGTGTAACTGGTGTTTTTCTCTGTAAGCTACGTTGGAGGATACCTTAGTTGTCATTGTCTTAGTTTTTTGTGTTTTGTGTGTATGTTTTGAATCCTGCATAAAGAAAGGTTCATTTATATGGTAGAAAAAATAATCAGGATTCCTAAGATATTACTGTGGATGTAAAACGTTCTGATATGAAGACACAGTGCACCTCTGGGTAGTTTTGCCAACGCAGTGGGTTAAGCAGGTTTCTCCAGTCCGAAAGCATCAACTGTGTTTCTCTTCCCTGCAGGTACCGTCAACGGGAAGTACTGCTGTCCTCAGCTTTT
Source organism: Platanista minor (assembly GCA_004363435.1). Taxonomy (NCBI): domain Eukaryota; kingdom Metazoa; phylum Chordata; class Mammalia; order Artiodactyla; family Platanistidae; genus Platanista; species Platanista minor. The sequence goes on along the minus strand of RJWK010000691.1, from coordinate 83,727 downwards.
CATCAACCACAGGTGTTTCTCGGGCCCCTACCTCAACAAGGGGAGGATCGCAGAGCTGCCTCAGTCGGTGGGACCAGGCAAATGTGTGCTGGTCCTTAAAGAGGTAAAACACATCCACAGCCACAGGGGACTGGTTTTCATGGGGTGGTGGCCACGTGGGCACAGTCCCAGAAAAAAGGGGTCATAGGAATTTGAGTCCATTCAGGCAACATGTACCATGACATGCACCTCCTTCATCTCAATCCTGCGAGCTGGAGGCTGGTGGTGCAAAGATAGAAATGGTGTTCCTGCCCCAGAAACACTCCCTGTCTAGTGGGAGGGATGTGCCTTCCACCCCGAGTCAGGGAAACGCTGCTCTACATTTGAGTAAAGTCTTTTGTGAATCATCGCTTTTTTGTTTAAAAAGAGGGCCTATTTTGAGCCTTTGTGTAGGTACATTCCTGTTTTTTGTGACAAAAAGTCACCCCCCCCAAACATCAAACTATACCATGATGAGTGTGTTTTAATTCCTTGGGCACAACGATCCAGTTGTCTATTTATCCGTCCATTTATCCATTGAACAAATGTGTGTTCGGCAACTTCTGGGAGCCGGGCACGGCATCAAGTACCAGGTCAAGAAATAAACACCCCCTGCCCTCTGCCCATTTGGGTTTCACAGTCCTCTTGGGGAGATGACATAATTCTAAGTGAGACATACAGTCGGGTGAAGGCTTGGTGGAGACCAGAGCATGTGGTCTGGGCGCAGGGTGGGATGTGACGGATCTCTGGATATGATACTTGATCTGAAGTAGGCAAAGTGATGGCGCCTTGAGTGCATAGCACAGATAAGGCTGCACCAGTGGAGTTCAGGGTGGTCACGTGTGGCTGGAGGACAGCATTGGTCTTTACGTATAGGTGTAAAATTCACTGGTGTAAAAGAGTATGTTATGTTTTGAAAAGAGAAAATGAGAAATCTGGCTGGCCTTCTGTCTCAGCAGGAGGCAGGATGGAGGAGAGGGGCTGCCTGGGAACGGCTTCCCTGGCGTCCTGAGGGATATGGGGCTGAAGCTGTGGGTGACTGGAGCCTCTAGGTGACACCGCGCCCATGCAGTTCCCGCCTTGAGAGAGCCCCTGTGAGATTTCACATTTCATTTCCCCCAAAGAGGATGAGATCATTGCAGCAAAGCCAGAATGCATTTACCTTTTCAGGCCACCAACAATATTCGCAGTTAAAGACTTTCTCATATTTTGGAAAAAAATCTGTTTTAGAGAAAAAATTGGGGTTACAGTTGAGAAGCAACCCTGTAAGAAAGGGACCAGGCTACTGCCGTTGTTATTTGCTCAGGTGAATTTGACGTAGAAGGTGCATAGCGGGTGCTTCCTGCCCATCCTGAGCTTTCAGTCACGGGAGGGACGGACAAGCCAATAGCATCTTCAGGGTCGTCAGTATCTCAGGGTGGGCTCAGGGGCTTGGAGATCTCGGGGACTTCCTGCAGGGCCTGTGGGGTGGGGGAAGGGGGCAGCCTGCTCCAGGGGACGGAAAAGCATCTGGGAAACCTGGATCATTGGTGGGATCACGGGAAGGAAAACAGGAAGGAACACTTGCAGCACCTTAAATATGAGGACCATAGGGACAGGCATGGCGAGTGCAGAAATTCGAATCCAGAGTCTCCTGCGGGCCAGGACCCCGTCCTGGGTGCTTTACCTGTGTCCTTATTTAGACTTGCTTTTCTTGAGATCTATCACCTTCATGCTTTAGGTTCTGAAATCAAACAGTGCAAGGCTGGCGCCCAGCCTGATTGGCGAGTGGATCCCATTGATGAGAAGTTAAAGGGAGATGGTGGCCGAGGAGGGGGAGGAGCAGCCCCTCTCAAAGGCCATCGGGGATTCTGGGGAGTGAGCTCCAGCCAGCAGCCAAGACATGGTGTAGGGCCCCAGCTTGGCCCATCATATTTATTCTTTCCATCTGACTGTTTACAGGGTAGACAGGAGACGAGCCCTCCCCTGCAGGGTGAGCCCAGAGACGTCTTCCTTTGTAAAGAACACGAAAACCCCACATAAATAAGGGTCACTTCTTTTTTCTTTTCTTTTCTTTTTTTTAACATCTTTATTGGAGTATAATTGCTTTACAATGGTGTGTTAGTTTCTGCTTTATGACAAAGTGAATCAGTTATACATACACATATGTCCCCATATCTCTTCCCTCTTGCGTCTCCCTCCCTCCCACCCTCCCTATCCCACCCAGGGTCACTTCTTTTAAACTCACTTTCCAGCCCCAGATATAAGGCTGAATTACCAAGGTAGAGCTCTTTATCTGTTGACACCTCTTTTGTTGCTGTAGGATGAAAGGGGGAAGATATCAGCAATTCTATTTACACATCCCTAACAGGCACACTGAGAAAGAGAATTTGCTCACTTAGTGCAATGAACTCTGGATCACTCATATTCTTTCTGGGAACTGATAAGTACAGAAATCAAAATATCCAACAATCCAAAACTATTAACAGTGAATCCAAAGTTTGCTTCAAGGATGGTAAATATAATTAATTTGTAAATGACTCAGGGCCCCCCATTATTAACATCTGTCCTTTGTATCATGCTGTTAAAATACAACGTTGAGCACGTAGCAGATACCCGGTGAACACATGCGAATGAATACACACTGAGTTCTGTATCTGCCCGACCACTCTCTCTTCTTGGTGACATTTCTCACCATGCTACTCACTGGGTCAGCCTCTAACGTCCCCAGTTCCTTTTAGGTATGCTGCCTTTACTCCCTCAGGCTGGGAAATCAGCTAACAAATTTAAGTCAACTTCTATCAATCGACTAAACTTTATTTATTGAGCTCCTACTGGCCATAGAGCCCTTTAATAGAACCGTGAAGATGTTTAGCTGCAGCAGAGGTTATTTCCAGGTGGGGAAGGTTACGGAAGACCCAGTGGGACCTTCCCAAGAGTCAGCTCAGCAAGCTCGATGCCCAGAGGCCCTTCTTACTGCCAGGGCCGATGCCTCAGAGAGCGGGGGCTGCTGGAACACTACCCCTAGACAAGTGAGCGCTTACTGTGCATTTAAGTCAGCACAGACCACAGATCCCGCAGATGGTAGATTTGGTCTAAGAAGAAACCAAGCCCCGATTGCATGTAGGGACATCTGTCACTTTATAAAATATAGCCCCTAGACCTAATGGACTCTCTTGAGTTCCCCCAGTGCTTTCAGCCCATGAGGGCAACCTTGCCATGGCCATGTCACCTGCCGAATTTGTGCCTGGTTTTGTTGCCAGTGATCAGAATGGGACAGGGAAGCTCACAAAAACCTGGTGAATGGATGCGCTTGTTTAAAGTCCCCACAAGACCGTTTGACACCCACGTCTCAGTGGTTCCAGTGAGGTCCTTGGCCATCTGCGGGCCCTGCTAACAGACACAGTGGCCTTAGGGTCAGTCTTTCTTTGGGGCTTGGCTAGTTTGCCTTACTACATAATTTTTTTAGAATTCAACAGTAGTTAGCCCTGATCAATCCTCTGTTAGGTGCCAGCAATCAAGTTTAAAAGCTAGGCCAGAGCAGTATTCTGATGACAGGAACTAGTTTTTGGCTGATGTTCAGAAAATGCATGAGGCAGGAAAGAAAGAAAGAAAAAAAGCAAGCGCTTCAGTTCCATGAGTGCAAGAAAAATGTAAGTCCCACCAAGCCAGTGTTCATGTTAATACTCCTGCTTCAGCCCGGGACCTGGGCATGGTTTCAAATTGTTTTTCACTTACAGAGAATGAGAGCATTAGAGCAAAGACAGAGCACATTCGCTTCTTCAGGCCATCAGGGATGTTAGTAGTAGTTAAACATTTTTCTGTCTTTGAAAAATGTAGAGTGATGGCTGTTTGCCCTCTGTCTGGTTCTTGGAGAAATACATAAGGTCTTTGGGCATGGGTGTGGAGCCGGCCTTTGGAGAGGGGTCCTGAGCTCTGAGAGGGCGGTGGACCAGAGGGGAGGAAGTTTCTGGCAAACGGGAGGATGAACACGTGTTCACTTTCTGGGCAGTGAGCGTCCTGAGCTTGAGTGGGGTTGAGGGCATAGGGACCTCGAGTCCAGAAGGAGGGTGGTGGAGGGGGAAGGCAACCTCTAAGAGCAGGAGCCCAGTCCCCAGTCAGGTCCAGTCACCTCCAACAAGGGGCTCCCAGCGAGTAACTTGGAGGGGAGGGGGCAGGTTGATCCCATCCACAGCCCTTCAGGTCCCCGGGGCGTTTTGTGGGACCCCCGGGTGCAGTCACAGGGAGAGTGGGCCCTGTGACGACAGACAGGAAGTGATGGTGTTTGTCATAAATGAAACTCGCAAGATCAGGATGGTCGTCGCCAGCCAGGACTGTCCTTTTATCTCCCCAGTACTTTCCCATGCACGCCTGCCCCAGTAACGCCAGGGTCTCCCCAAGTCAAATAAACTGCAGGTCCCTGGGGGCCCTCGGTGAACTTGGGAGGTTTTGCATCCTAAGCCTCCCACACCTCTGAGATCATCAGCATTGTGGGATAGAGTCTTGTCGGCCATTCACAGAGGCATTCAAAGAACTTCTGCTTCATGCTTTATATGCAAGCTTGTGAGTGGCCAGGTCTGTGGTATTGCCTTTGTCTGCAGTGCGGTAAGGCAGGCGTTATGTGCCTGTGTCAGTGTGTGAGAGAGAGAGAGCTAGTGAGCACAGGAGGAAAAGGTGGTGGGGGCCATCTGATGTATTCACTCCTGTCCATGTATCCTGCGATGGAAAGTTCAGCTTCTAATGCAGACACACAATGAGATGGGAGAACACCGACCGGGTCCTGCTGGCAGAAATGGCTCTGAAAATACCTGCTCAGGAAGAATGAGAGTCTGTGTTTTCATAGCAACTCTAAAGGCCATGGGTTGGAAGGCAGCCTGCCAGGATAAAATCCCACGTGCCTTACAGAGATTTGGGGGGAGCCCAGGGGTTTTCTTAAACATTATTTGGGGGCTTCCCTGGTGGCGCAGTGGTTGAGAGTCCGCCTGCCAATGCAGGGGGCACGGGTTCGTGCCCCGGTCTGGGAAGATCCCACATGCTGCGGAGCGGCTAGGCCCGTGAGCCATGGCCGCTGAGCCTGCGTGTCCGGAGCCTGTGCTCCGCAACGGGAGAGGCCACAACAGTGAGAGGCCCGCATATCGCAGAAAAAAACAAAGAAACAAACATTATTTGGTTTAAATTATTTGCATTGTGTAACCTCTGTTTTTAGCAAAAAAGAGGAACGTTATCATTTTTAGTGAGGAGTCGATAGGAGTCCTTTTTCCCATTTTCCACATCACCTTCTGATGCGTGAAGCTACAGGTGTTAACGGAATTGCACCTCAGCAGCAGGGGTGACCTGTGTTTCACTTGCTGCCTTTGGGCAGCAGGGTTTCAGCCGTTTAAGAAATGAACATGTATAGAGGGAAAATCGACAGGTTGTGACTTTTCTGTGGAAAAGCAAAAATGTGGCACTGGATTTTTATTGCCTTTTCTTTCTGATGTGGAACTTAAGAGAAAGCAACACGAGTCCTGGACACTCAGGAAACTTCCTGGATCCATGAGCCTCCCTGGTTGCTTCTTTCCCTCTAGCACAACTTGTCTGCCCCACTTAGTGGAGATCACCAGGCTTGGGACCTCTGACTCACCCTGACACTGAGGGACCAGTCTGAATATGATGGGCTAGATGGATAAGATAAAATAAGTGAGGCTAGACACAGCTTCTGCTCCACCAAAGGGGGAAAGTTGTTCCTGATTCGTAAAATACAGAGACACACATGTGCATGCATCCACCCTACACTATCCTCCCCTCACTCCACCCACCTACCCATCCATCCATCATCTGTCTATATCTATCTTTCTATCATTTATCTCTATATATCATATCCATCCATTCATCTCTCCATCATCTTTCGTCTTTCTATGCATTAATCGTTACCTATCTATCTATGTCTAATGTACCTAAAAGAGTCACTTTGGTACTCTTCATCCCAATCTGGTCCACGGATGCAAAGGTTTAGACATGACCCATTGAGCCTTCCTGAGTTTTTAAGAGAGTAGGTTGTGATTAGTTTAACTTTGCAAACAGTGACTGCAGAAATGACTAAGAGGGCTTCCCTGGTGGCGCACTGGTTGAGAGTCCGCCTGCCGATGCAGGGGACGCGGGTTCATGCCCCGGTCCGGGAAGATCCCACATGCCGCGGAGCGGCTGGGCCCATGAGCCATGGCCGCTGAGCCTGCACGTCCGGACCCTGTGCTCTGCAACGGGCGAGGCCACAACAGTGAGAGGTCCGCGTACTGCAAAAAAAAAAAAAAAAAAAAGGAAATAACTAAGAGCCCTGAGTACTGGTCTGATGATGCCAGAGTTTGGGGTAACTAATTGGGTTGCCACCAGGGCACAAAGGAACCAGGCATGTTCACCTTTATTGAGTAAGATTTTTCTCTCCCTCAATCTGCTTCTGTGGTCTTAATAGCTCTTCAGCCTCAGAAAGTGCAGAAGTCAGTGGTGTGGGGACTGCTGGGTGTATGCGTATTGTTTTTTTGTCCATCCGCACCTTCCCAGGGTCTTTCATTCAGTTATCTGACACTCAGCAGCTATTACTGTGCGTGGCCACATCAGATACTCTCCCAGCTCTGGGAAGCCAGCAGAGAATGAAACATCATCCGTCCATCCATCCCATTCATCCATTTAGTCGGGTCCTAAGCAATTCCTGAGTCATAAGCATGTTCTGGTGGGCACTGTGCTGGAAGCTGGGGAGTCAAGGTGAGCAGGAGATGTGCCCCCTAGGTGAGCTGACAGTCCCCGCTGCAGAGCCTCGGGGGGGAAGGACTTAGGCATTTCAGGTTATACTGGAAAGGGGAAAAAGTCTTGCCTAAGTGACATCCAGTTAAGTCAGTCAACAAAATCAGAGATGCAGACGTGCCTCTGGACAGTATTCTCTGGTGTTCTTGTTGCTGTTGTTTTAAGCTTATGCTGAACATTAACCCATTGAGAAAAGTGTACCAAGCCTGTGGGTGGTATAAACTATAACACATACATAATGTGTGATTCAGGAATTAGCTAGACAGTGTTCAGGAAGGTTGGCAAAAAAAGTACAAAGTTTTTTTTTGTTTTGAAGATTTTATGATTTGCCTGTAAAGAAGATAAGGTACTTTTGCTGAAATTTCTTATTGTACTGTAGGGTAGGATTCTGTAACAAGGAAATCAGTGGCAAATGCTACCTCCTGGGCCTCCATTGACATAGAACATGTGGTACCAGATAAATTCTTGGAGTGAATCAGTCATTAAGTTTTAGTTGTACAGAATAATTTGATCCAACATCAGTGCCCATCGTGAAATTCATTGAACAAATTCCAAAAACGTCTTGATTGAGCACCTCCTATTGCCAGGCATGGTTCTAGCTACTATGAATAAAGCAACAAACAAAATGAAGTCCCTGATTTCTCAGAGGCTTAGGTTCTAGAGGGAGTGACAGTAAACAAATAAACAAATACTTTTTGGATACAGGGAGGGTTTCCTGGTGGATTGGATGTGGACCGTGAGACTAACAGAATTCACGGAGGCCTTGATGGTCAGGAGAGGGAAGTCGAGGAGAAGAGAGAGCCGTAGGACAGAGTAAATCTGTCTGATTCGGGCAGGTGAAGCCCGTCCACTGCACATCCAAGTGGAGATGGGTGTGTGGGTCTGAAATATACACTTGGTGACCATGGGTTTGCTGGCGCGTGGGCGGTGTTTGCAGCCAGGTGCACCCTGGTGTGAAGGTAGTTGGAAGAGGATAGTCCAAGGATTGAGCCCTGAGGTCACCGTCATTTGAGTTGGGGACATGGAAGGATCAGGGCAGACTGGGTCCTGGGGGTAAGTATAGAAAGTGTGTGTGGGAGGAGGGAGTGTTGGGTGGTGCTGCAAGCTGCTGACGGCGTCGAATAGGAAGAGATCTGAGAACAGCTCCTTGGCGGTGCCGGCACCCCAGGTGATCTTGCTAAGACCTGTTTCAGGGACGCCCCATTGGATTGGGTTCCTGAGGGGCTGGAGGAGAAAAAGAGGAGTCTGTGAGTATCTTGAGGAGGTTTACCGTAAATGGACACAGAGGAGTGTGCGGTGAGTGAAGGAAGATAAGAGATGAAGAGAGGAAGTGGTTTTCCTCCTTTAAGATGGGAAATGTGAACCCTGGTTCACGCACAGAGGGCAACAGTCCAGTGGAGAGGAGGAAGGAGAGGGTGAGGTGAGAGAGGGGCCGTGTCTGGTGCGTTCAGGCTGCTCCAACAAGGTGCCACGGACTGGACTGGGTGGCTTAGGGAGCAGTCGTGGATTCTCACGGGTCTGGAGGCCGGAAGTCTCCATCAGCAGGGCGGGTTGGTGAGACTCCCTTCCTAAGGTTTGCACACGGCTGCCTTCTTGCTGTGTCCCTGCATCTGAGAGGGAGGGCAAAGCTCTCTCTGGTCTCTGCTCACAAGGGCAGCCCGTCATGGAGGATCCATCCTCAGGACCTCATCTAAACTTAACCACCCAAAGCCCCACCCCCAGTACCGTCAACATGGGGGAGGGTAGCGCTTCAACGTAGCAATTTGGCGGGACATACTCAGTCCATAGCAGAAGGGAAAACCACAGGTGGAAGAGACTACTCTGGAAAATAGTCTAGAGTATGAGGGCATTTTGCTGCTGACGGATCATGAGCTCAGAGGGCATCATGGGTGGGTTTGGGAAGCAGTGAGGAGCTCGAGATTGGGGCAGACAAGGGGGAAGTGCAGAGCTGTATGGGAGTGGGATTCTGGGCAGAAGGAAAGTTCTAGGAGTGTTGCGTTTCTGGTGACCAAGCTGAAGGAAGGTACAGGGTATGATGGGATTCTCCTGTTGGTCTTCCGGGGTGGGGAGTGGATAATTCCTGAAAATATAGCCTTCTTCGGAGAGCGGTCTTTTAATCAAATTGAAGTGATAAAGTAGGGAGTACTCTGGTGCCGGGGGAAGGTGGCTGCCTACCAGGGAAGCCCTGGGCTCCCTGACCTTGCCTTTGAGGCTGGGGGGGGAAGGGCCTGCTCTCGGGGTGGTGGGTTGTCCAGGGGAGGTGAGCCTTCCGTTCAGAATCGAAACAAAGGTAGAGGGGCAGTTTCAGCCCAAGCAATAGAGTCCACCTGGGAAAACATGTCAGATTATTACTGTTCTTATTACAACTTTTGTAACTAATAACCAAAGGAGAGATGAGCATAGCGATTATTAGGCAATATTTTGGGGGTGTATTAGATGCAGCAGTTGCATTAATTTTGGGGACGTGCCCAGAGCAGTTATTCAGGAGATTGAATGAAAACACCTACGTTTAAGAGTAAATAACTTGGAAAAGTCTTGTCTTCTTTTCCAAGCTTGTTGTGTGCTTCCCTCTGGCTTCTTAGAAGGTTACGTTTGCGCTGCCGAGAAGGAAAGACCCTGCTGCTTCCTCTTTTCTCTCACGAGAACATCTTCCTTTATTTTCCGTTTTTGGTGGCATTTACTTGTGTGAGCGTTTAAGAAGTGCTGCGTACTCCATTGATACCCTGTGGACCTCTGGCGGGTGTAGGATAAATGTGACTTCACTCTGGGAAAAGAAGCACAGCTGCTACAAGTTCATCTGAAACCCAAACTCCTTCTTTGGGCTTGGAGATGTGTTTTAATTAAGATTCTCCATTTAAGTCTAGTTACAAAAATAAACTCTGCTTGTCTGTCTGCTCTGCAACTCTCCTGGCCTCTAATTGTATTGACAGCGCAGGTGCTCACATCAGAGTCTTGTCTCATTTTGGTCCTCTCGCGCTTTATGTATCCCATGCACCTGGCGAAGCCCTACTGATGGAGAAATTGCTGGTTAGGCAAGAGAAATTGTTTATCATTTTATTATTTAGAAAACCCCATTCACAAAATTATCTCCATTTCATCTGAGTTTGAAATTGAAAGAAATCATCTTTGAGGCCCGTGAGGGCCTTTGATGGTCCCGATTTCTATAAAAAGCTAATTATCGTAACTGTGGCCCTTGGATAGACTGCAGAGCAGAAAGGTCTGCTGTAACAGTGAACATGTTGAGGGGGGCTCCTTTGCATCCAGATGCTTCTTCTGACTTCGCCAGAGAGAGAATATCCTCCTTCCTGTTTCCCTGTGGGCCAGCCTCTCTCTAAATGTTTGCCCTAAAGAGACACCTCCCGCCCTGGCCACTAGAATTCAACAGATGACAAACCTTTGAGGTCAGGAACCTGTCTTCTTTCCATTAAGTTAGCCCAGCCTGAGCTGTGGGAGCTCATATTTGAGTTCTGAAGTGTTTTCTAATTTTAACACTCAGAGAACTAATTTTCCTATTAAGTGGTTTCCTGCACCTTCAACATTGTTATAACTTTATTCATATGATATAGTTGAGGTTGGAAACGATCTTAGTTACTTTGGGCGTTTGGGGAGAAGTTTTCGTGATAGTGCACGTGAAAGGAAATAACGGAATTCCGTGATTTCACGAAGTGAACAGAAAAAAATCCCATCGATTTACAGGATCCTTTGAGTATTGACCCTTGTACCTGAAAGGGCAGGGGCAAGAGACGGAGACGCGCATTCACTGAGGGGCTCCAGGGTACCAGACGCTTGGCGCTGTTTGCTTCTTCCCCTGCCGACACCACCTCCACTCTGTTCTATTTGTCTCTTCCTCCCTCTGATGACCCTTCTCTCTTCTCCTGTAACTGACTCACTCACCGTTTTCTGAGCAAACTTTTGCGCCTGATGGAGCAGAGGTAGGAGAACAAGAGGCGCAGCAGGACGGGGCCGTGGAATGCACTGTCGGAGTCCTCGGAGGTTCAGAGAGATGGGAGCGCAAATTGGATTTGAGAATTAGGTCCTCGGTGCCCTTCAGTTTTGTGCACTGGTTGGAGAAGAAGCCAGATTTGGGTGGGTTGAGAATTGAAGATGAAGAATTTAAAAGTATAGACTTTTTTTTTTTTTTTTTTTTTTTTTTTTTTGAGAAGTTGGGTTCTGAATAAGAGGCAGTAGCAAGAAAGTCAGGAGCTTCTAAGGAGAGTTATTTCGCGAAGGTGCGAGACTGAAACACGAATGCAGGCCAGTGAGAATAGAGAGATGAAGGCTCAGGGAGAGTTTATATTGTGGGTGGATGAGGACTGCTTGGATATCAAGAAGAGGGCTACCTTAAACGTTTTTTATATGCCGAGCTGTTACCTCCTTTATTTCTCACAACATCCTTATTACAGGGGAGAAAATCTTTTCCGCTACCCTCTTAGGTTCAGTAGGTAGGGCCTGTAAATTAAACTGACAAAAGACAGATTAACAGGAGAAAAGGGTTGAAAGAAATGAAAACAGAAAAGAGATGAAAAACCAAAGAAGCCATTAGGCTTGAGAGTTTTACATACCATTTTAATAAAAGACAGTACATTGTGGAGAGGTGATCAGACAAAGGGAAAGGGGTCTGGGCTCTAGGACTGTTAAGTATATGCGGGACTCTAACAGAAGATAAGGGGGTTTTTTTCTTAGTAAGATTTGTTTGTGCAGAGTCATCTCTGGGCCATCTTTGTGTCTCCAGTGACAAGGGTTGTTTTCCTCCTGGTCCAGGAGCAGGGAGGGGGACACTTTCACAGTGTTTTAGGCAGAAAGGGGGGAGGGCAGAGAGTTCCTGCAGTGTCTGCTGTTTCTCAGTTGTGTCAGGGCAAAATTAATCCTATGCCAAAGTGGCATATTTTGAGGTGACAAGTTCTGACCCCCTTCATTGTGAACCAGGTAAATGGCAGCGCCCCCATTATACAGATGAGGAAAGTCAATCAAGCATCTCGCCTACGCTTGATTAGCTTCTAAGGGATGGACCTGGGATCCCAGCCCATATCTGTCCAACTGTACAAAGGCTATCGCTTCTCTGTTATAATATACTGTGGGGACTTCTGTGTAGAAGCGTGTTCCCAATAAACATGTCATGAAGCCTAGGAAATCCAGTGAGGCATTGCTCTAGCGCTAATTTCCTCCTTGAGATACTCAAAGCAATCTTAATGCCAGTTTATTGGGAAGAGTGTTCATCAGCTTTGCAGCTAACATCCTGTTAGTTAATTGGGGGCAGGGTCTGAGCTACCCTTTGTGATCAAGAGTGTAATAACTTGGATTCTGATGTTTTGCAAGGTAAAGTAATTCAGTCTAACTTGGGTCATAATAACAGCTGTCAACTTAGTTATTTTCATGGAGTAACTATAATACACTAAGATGTCAGGTACATAAATTATTCAGCTCACACTTCCAAAGTTTTATAGAGAGCTTGTTGAATTTAGAGACAAATGATGTGACATTGGGAAAAGCCAGGGGAAAATTATTCAATATCACTTGCCTTTTACGATTTAATTGCTGCCTGTTTCCACTCTGAATTGAACTCTGGAAGGCATTTTCTTTTCAGTCACAAACTGCATTTTTCTATGCAGCGAATAAGATGTAGCTCTGGGGTTTTCTGAACGAAACACAATGAAAAGATTCAGTTGAAATTTTGTCTGTTGATAAACACTTGGTGCATGATTTCAGCCAGTTTCAAATGGATTTATTCTTAAACTCGGCTTCTGTAAATTGTACTGACAGTAAATAATAAAATCAGATGATTATTCTAATAGAGAAAACAAACACAATAGAACTGCTTGTATTGCTGTGTCCTGGCCTTTTTAGCATCTTGGCTGAAACATGTTCTCTCGATGGGGCTTTACAGGGACCTGGGAACATAGCAAAATGCCACCCAGGCAAGAAAAAAGACAGTTGCCATGCTGACTGCAGAGTATAGAATATTTCAAGATCGAATCCTCAGTTATGAGAAAGCTTCGTTTCTCTTAATTAAATCAGGGTGCAGACCACACCAATTACATTCCAGAACACACCAGGTACATGAAAACTGGGACTTGAAAATTTCTGCAGCATACTTTTCATCTTGTTTCTGTGCTGGTCTCCTTCACAAAATAGTAGGCGCTTCAGCAATATAGCCAGTGTCCTCCCAACTCAATAAGGAATTTTTCTCACTCTCTCAGTGGAGTTTTGCTCTGAAACATGGCACGTGAACTCAGTGCCTGGCTCATTCCTCTTCTGGATGGGGAGGGGCTTCAGGAACGGCGGGTACTGTGTGCTGTCTGTGTGCTCCAGGGCTTGGCACAGGGCAGATCCTCAGCGAATGGGCGTTTCATGGAATGAAGCCCCCAAGGTCTCAGTGTTCCTTTATGTGCTGCATTGCATCTTCACATTTTTTTGAGCTCTCTATCCAAATAACAGCAGCGCACGAGCATGCCAGAACTCATAAATGTTCATTGATAATGAGGATTTGCTTATGGGAAACGAGTGCCTCAGAGCGTGAAGTTGAAGCTTTAGAAGGGAGATGTCTGGTCCCTCTGGGACTGTTGCAGTGGTTCTGACCACGTGTTCATTTTCTCGCACTTGGGACTTAGGAGTAAAGGGGTAGCTTGAGGAAGCTGTCAGATGGTGTTAGACGCTCAGGCTTCCTTTCGAAACACTCGCGTCTCTGAGAAATGTCCTAATGTTAAATGTCCATAAATTGGGTCAGCATCAGGTGAGTTTCAAGTAATTTGTTAGCCCTCCAATACCTCCCATCTCGATCTTAGTGATTCCTTTTGAAATATATTTTTAAGGATAAAATGGAATTCTTAGTAACCGATACTACTGAAGAGGAATCCAGTTGAAGGATGATCCATGGCTCTTTGGAGAAAATGGTTCAGTTTTTCTGCAACCAGGAACATTAGTGAGAGACAGCCATCCCCCTCTGGCCAGTGGTTCACACTCTCCCAGGCAGAGGCGTCGGATTTCACCGCCCTTTCTATCCCCTTGATGGCGAGCACGTCAGTGCCAAGCTGCAAAACATTCTCCCTGACTCCATCCCAGACCGTTGCTGACTGGAGGTGCAGGGCAGACAGCTTTGAAGTATCAGCGGAGTGGTTTCTAAAACATTCTTGTTTTAGCAGAAATGGATGCAGTTGACGTTCACGGCGATTCCTTTTTCCCAACAGGTTCTTAGCATGATCATCAATGCAGCTTACAAACCTGGAAGGGTATTACGGGAATTACAGCTGGTGGAAGACCCACACTGGAATTTTCAGGAGGAGACCCTGAAGGCCAAGTAAGTGTCTTCAAGGTTCTCAGCATTCTTAGCCTGCCACTTTGAAACTTGTTCTCCCTCTTTTTCACATGGCCCAGAGACGTGCAAACCAACAGAAGGCTTGTCGTTCTGCAGTTCTGTGCACCACGCACAGAGTTTATTGTGTTAAATATTCAGAATAAAAATGTACTGATGGGCTGTTTGATCCAAAGGGAAACATTTATATAAAGAGAGGATTTCTCTTATCATTATTATACGTTTTTCATTAACACATCTTAATATCTGATACTATAGAGTTTATGCCAGATACAATGTTCCTTACTCTGCAAGTGGACAGTTTTAAAAAATAGGAAGAACCAATACCTCTCTTTGGTTTTGGTTAATAGGCTGTGGCTGGACATGTAGTTGGTCACTTACTTTATTTGGAAACAGGCTAATTGGAAATGTTTGCTTTGCTTTAAGTTTCTTGAACTCTGAAATTGGGAACGCCCCCCCGGCCTGCTTTGCGAGAACTCAGTTGTTTAGGAGACAGATAGAAAAAGACCCGTGTCTCAAGATAAATTTATGTTTAATAATAGTTTTGGTGGTTTGAGAGGGCTTTCAATATCCACTTAATTCTTTTCAAATGGAATAGATCTTCATTGGTCCACTTCCTGTATAAGGGTGTCAAAAGGTATCACTTAGCTGTGACATTTGGAAAATGATGCTGTTTAAACAGTGAACTACTTTTCAATGGCTAGAGCATACCTAAGCCCTCCTTTAGGGAAAGTGCCTGTCCTATTTGTAGTGAAAATTAAGGAATATTAAATAACTTATATGACCAGTGGTATTTTCCTCCATGGACAACTTACACCAGCACTGAGTACAGATGTGGAGAAATTCACGGTTATTCGCATTCATTGTTAGTTATCCACTCAGCCTTTCCTGTGTCTTTTTTCAGCATCTCTATAATTTTAGATGCAACAAGAGTCATGCATGGTCTAATGATACTCCACTAAACCACAAAAGTTAAAGGGAATACATGTAAATGAGAGTTTTGGTTTGTTGGAAGGTGTCGTGTCAATGAAGAGTGACACCATACCTCACCCTTCCCTTCTTTCCCAAGAAATATTTAATCGAGCTTCACCTGTAGCCCAGAAAAAAATAAAACATGTTATTTTTTCCAATCTAACATTCTGTATTTTTCTACCTTATATAAGCTGCAGATCATCAGCCACAGTAGAATACTTTGTTATAATGTCGATTCATACTGGTAGTGGTGGCAGGAAACCCGGGCAAGTATTTATAGAGAGAAGCCCTTCTTACATCTTCTTTTCAGATTTTTCTGTAAAATTCAGTACATCCAGAATACACCCAAGGATATGGAAATAGTATAAGTACAACAATCTTAAATTCCATTAAAATCTCCCCTGCTCCCTAAGCTAGCCAGAAACTCACTCCAGATTCCCAGAGTGACAGGGAGAGTTCGTTTTGCACTGTTTGCACTCATTTTCCCATTGCCAAGTTGCTCAGAGCTTTTATGAATCCAGCCTGATACAATCAAAACAGACACAGCGCGACCCAGCCCTGCTGTATCATAAAGGCAACGTATTACCTATTATATCAAACGTGACAGCGCGTTCCTTAGCAGAATCTTACACAGCAACTTATAATGAGAAAATGTGTGTCTGAACTGGATTTCAAGTGTCTGGATCACAGTAGCATCTTAAAGCAGCTGCTAACAATGACAGATTTACAGTCAGTGGGAATATCCCTTATAATACTACATGTTGAGTCACCTCTTTCCTTCTGATGTAAAACGACAGTGTTTTAGATCTTGATAACTTTGATGTTTTCATTGGTGCAAAAGGGTGGAGAGAGAGTTGACTTCTTCCCATTTTGCTGAAAGGCTAAGATGCTTTCTTTCGTGAATAAATTAACTCAGCGAGGGCGGAGACCTGCGTTTAAGGCGTTCAGTTGTCTTGGTTGTGGTCCTTGAATTATAAAACCACAGAGAGTGTTCTCAGTAAGAAAGGGCATGAGATTCTTCTCTGTAGAGCTTTGCGAATGCTGTCACTTAGCATCTGGGGGTTCTGATTGGTTTTTTCCTCTTCTGAAAAGACCCATTTAGTTGAGAGGGTAGGGGTGACATTGACAAGGGTTGATCTGTAAATAGACGAAAAACGAACACTGTCATCTACAGTCGTCCCCCAGTGATTTTGCCTATTTAGCCAACAACCATACCTTTTATACTAGAACAAATTATCGAAATGTTTGCACACTGTCTAAGAAGCCTATCATATAATGAGCCTTCAACATGGACTGAAAGGCAGAACCGGGAACAGCTTGTGCTAAAGGAAAAGGGGATGCTCCGGTAGTTCACCTCAGCAGCTCTGGAAGAGGACATTGTTTCTTTCCGATGGATTGAAGTTACTAAATTGACCTACATTATTTAGAATTTCGGGAGGAGGAATTTAGGCTACACCTGGCTATCCCTTAGGGGGATTAAAAAAAAATCCAGTCCTATGCTTTTAGAGACATTTACGTGTGTTTTCCAACATGTTATAGAATCTTCCTGAGGGGGAAAAATTGTTAACTCTTGTGTTTGAATGGCTTTTGTGACAACCTTTATAAAAGCCAGGCGGAGGTTTAATAGATTTTCCCAGTCTTCTTTTGTTACAGTTATGCAGAATATTTAAAGTGGAAATATCCTGATGTAATTCTGAGTGAACTAGATTTCACTATCACTTAGGCAGAAGCAAGGAGATAAAGTCAAATCTTTACTTTTAGGTGAGTCATGTTCAGCTCTATGGAAATGATATTTTGGTTTCTTTTTTCATAAGCAATGATCATTTTGTATGTGTTTTCATTTATTTTACCTTTTGGGGGGCATTTATTCATGCCCATGCTTTATGAACAGTAAGACGTAATACCTGACTATCAAGGAGATTTATGTGAAAAAGGATTCCCAGGGCTTCCCTGGTGGTGCAGTTGTTGGGAGTCCGCCTGCCGATGCAGGGGACGCGGGTTCGTGCCCCGGTCCGGGAAGATCCCACATGCCGCGGAGCGGCTGGGCCCGTGGGCCATGGCCACTGAGCCTGCGCGGCCGGAGCCTGTGCTCCGCAACGGGAGAGGCCACAACAGTGAGAGGCCCGCGTACCGCAAAAAAAAAAAGGATTCCCAAACTGAGAGACTTTTCACTGAAAAAAGATTCTGTTGGTTCATATGTTAATTTTTACTTTGCTCAGATTTGTGAAATTTGCTCTCGTGAAAATGTATGCTGTAAACATTACGTTAAGCAAGCGGGTGAACCCGTTTCTGAAGAGAAGATTGAATTTAGGTGTGTAATAAATTCATCAGGTTATGGGCGTGGCGTTTCTGGGTCACACACAGACCAGTTTAGGATGTTCTGAATTAGAGGTTGTCTTTCATAAAATAAACGCCCACCTCATTTATCACACAGAGTTCCCATGACTTGAAATACAGGAATCAAGAAGGAAGAGAGAAATTTCTGAGGTTGAGTATCTTAAGACTGAAAACTAGTGTTGCACTGACTCTAGTTCTAGATTAAGAATCTGTGACCAGTGAAGTAAAAGCTTTGTTTTGAAGAAAGTCGGGGCCATCTCTTACTATTTATTGCTAATGAGAAGAGAGATTTTTCTCACTGTGTGCCATGCATCCTTATTTCTGCAGTTATCATCTTTTTTCCCCTTTTAATTCTTCGTTAACTATTTGAGGATGTGAATTCAGCTCGACAGACTGGAGCCTTACTCTCCACTGTCATCATAGTCCTGTCCCAAGTAAATCTTGCATCACAAGATTTTTTAAAAAGGTCCTGATATGGGTCATTTTGAAAGATGAATGATAAAACGTAGGCCAAATTGAAGTCATTCTGCTTGGATCAGCATTGGTGTTTTCACTTTGTATTTCTTTTTGACTCAACATCCATTGTGATTTTTCTCAACTCTGAACTGAAAGAGAAGAGACCATTTTCCCCAGAACTCTTGTTTTTCCAACTTCATCTGTCTGTCTCCACCCTACCACATGCACTCACATGTGGACATAAATCCCTACTTTGGCTGATAGGAAATTATTGGAAGGCTACCCACACTTCCTTATTGATGTCAGGAGGAAAACCCCTTCATCTACCCTCTTAGGTTCAGTACCTGGGAGCCTGCAAACTAAACTGACAAAAGACAGCAAAAAAAAAAAAAAAAAAAGAAAAGAAAAGATCATTTCTTTCCTGGTGCAATGGATGTACACAAAGAAGTGCTCTATGATGTGTAACTCAACGGGACAGTTAGGGTTTGGAGCTTATACCTAAGTCATCCCTAACTTAGTGGGGGGGAAGGGAGTGGGGAGAAAAGGCCTCTGGAGAAGAACAAATAGGTTTCTTTGGGAAAGACAAATGGGTTTTTAGAAGAAAAACTGGGAGATAAGAGAGTTTGGAATAGTTTGTTTATGCAGGCAGGAGTGGCCTTTCTGTCTTCTTCAAGGCCGTGAAACTCCTCCAAGAGGGGATTTATAGTAGGTTTATCCCTAGGATGAGAAGCGCCCCCAAAGAGGGGATTTATGGAGATCCTCACTTCTCAGAAATTTCTGCCTTTAGTCAGATAATGGAAACTCCAAGAAAGCTGCTTTCTGCATCTGTTGAACCGTAAACATCTTCCTCTTAAAATAGTCTTTGTGTGCACTCTGCGACCCTGAGTGGGTCCCCACGTTCACAGCAGGGAGGCAATCCTTCCTGGTCCCTCCATCGTTCTGCCTTCCTGTACTGTTTCAAAGTGTGCTCCCAGTCAGCCCTTCAATGACAGCAGGTACTCTTAACAACCATTCTGGACCCAGACAACCATTCTGTTTTTTACTTCCTGTGTTCAATAAATTACACGAGATAGTCAACACTTTATTATGATATAAGCTTTGTGTTGGGTGATTTTGCCCAGCCATAGGTTAATGTGAGTGTCCTGAGCACGTTTAAGGTAGGCCAGGCTAAGCTATGATGTTCGGTAGGTTGGGTGTATTACATGCATTTCCGACTTAACGATATTTTCAACTTAAAGTGGGTTTATTGGGATGTAACCCCCATCGGAAGTCAAGGAAGATCTATCTGCATACAACTGTGTAAAGGAGCAGGTTGACACTGCTGATGTGGAAACTGACAAGGTCAGCCTTCCTTGGTGGTTCTTTCTCTCCTAATTTTGCTTAGTTTTCCAAAAATTAACGCAAGCGCTCTCAACCAGAGCTACCACTACATGCAGTTTTCCTGGAAAATAAATTATCGTTCAGGATTTCAACTTGAAAATTAGGGTGCACATCAAGGACATAGTTTAATAGGCCCAGCTATTTTGATGTATTCTCATTTCAGTGGACTCTTAAGTTTAGTGAGATGTGGAGTAAATGAAGACGTATGATCTGTTGCCAGCTGAGAAATTGATCATTATTTTGTACCAGTGATAGTTTTAAAAACTGTATTGAAAGGTTACGCAAACTATTTCGAAGAGCTCACCTTTTCAGCCAGCCTGGTTTACATCATTATTAAGTAGGCATTTGGATGAGGGCTGTAGTACTTATTTTTAAAACTGGAGTCCATCCAACCTGCTTTCCAGAAGGTCTGGTTTCTAGTTTTTTGCTGGTGGCTTCGTGCGGTTTTTCTTGGGGAGGAGAAAGTTTTTTTCTCAAGGGTCATGAGCAACGAGTGACACTGTCTAGATTCCAGAAGCATTCCGGAGGGGTGTTCAATTACGTAGACCCCGGTGAGGATACGCCAACTGGGAATCTTTATTTTGGGATCCTGTTTTAGCCTGGTCGCCACATACATTGCCCATGGCACTGGGCATTTCTTAAAAATATTTTTTGTGAACTCATAAGGAACAATGAAGACAAATGACAGAGAAACCACACACAACCTGCTTTGTTTTTAAAAGTGAGTGGGCCGCTTTGGAATCCACTGTACAAAGTAGACCTGAGTAAGTGTGTGGTCTCTCCATCGCTTCTTCTTCTTCCTTTCTAGGTACAGAGGCAAAACATACAGGGCCGTGGCCAAGATCGTCCGAACATCTGACCAAGTAGCGGATTTCTGCCGCCGTGTTTGTGCCAAGCTCGAATGCTGTCCAAATTTGTTCAGTCCTGTGCTGGTTTCTGAAAACTGCCCGGAGAACTGCTCCATTCACACCAAAACCAAATACAGTAAGTGCAAATCTGAAAAGAACGTTGGTCTGTGGGCCTGCCCGCAGACCATGTAGTCATGTAGTTGGTGGGCTGTTTTTTTGTTTGTTTGTTTTTGTTTAAACACCTTTTGCATGGTTTTTCCTAGGAATGGCTACGGGAGAATTCTTTAAGGTTTCCTGAGTAGATACTTGTTTCTCTCCTAGAATAAGGAAGGGGTGGGGATGTCTCCAGCTCTGCTGCGACCACACTCCAGGATGAGCTGCTTTGTGGTTCTCTCTAGGTGTCAGGCGCTAATGGGTAAGGGTTTGTTCACACCCAAGAACCCCATGGCATTTCTTGACAGTTTTATAAGTGCCATCTTTACGGACCAAATTCAAGTGGAAGGTACTAGAAATAGACAGCTTTCGTCCTGAAAGAAACCTACACTAGTTGGTCATTTTGCATATAAGGAATTTGAGGTGTGGAGGCTGAGTGACTTTCCTCTAAGGTTACAGTGGTGTGGGGATGTGTGGCCACGTGCTTCACTGCAGGGTGGGAAACAGCCACTGGCATCCAGGAGCCATGCATTTGGTATTTTCCTTTGTATGCCTCCAGCCATAGATGAAGTTTCCTTTGGTGCATCTGGTTCTTTTATGGAATAATGGGAGTTCCATATGGAACTGTTGAGGCTTTGGCTAATGAGGAAGCATCTCAGTGTTGATCATAATTGAAAGCTGGACCCATAATAGGTTTTAGTTAGTTGATTATGCGTTCAAATGATAAAATACATCAATCATTATTGAAAGTTGTTAAATAATTTTCTAACTATTGCTCTAGGTGGTAATACAGACATATAACTCTGTTATTGAATTCAGAAGTAATGAAAGTCTCCACTGAGGGAGAAAAGAATAAAGTGTATAGTTATGTAGTAGGTAAGGAACACTATTTGAAAAGACAAAAGGTGCCCCATTAATTTGGGCTCTGTGTTTGCCACTTGGTCTTGGTCAGATAGAGAGATGGGGAAATCCTTCGTGACCAGGACCCTCCAGTAGGTGTTCACTGTGCTTGTTGATTCTTCAAGCTTCAGACTCGGGGGCAGCTGTCGGAGCATCTCCAGTGGGAGTGGTTGCCACCACTGTGTGCAGTATTGGGGGCAAGGAAGGGAAGCAGAGAGAAACTCCTGAAATAACTCTAAGCTTGTTTGGCTCACCTTCTGTCTCAGTCTGCTCGGGCCGCCACAGCAAAGTCCCACAGACTGGGGGGCTTAAACAACAGACATTCATTTCTCCCAGTTTTGGAGGCTGCAAGTCCAGATCGAGGTGTCAGCAGGGCTGGTTTCTCCTGGGGCCTCTCTCCTTGCCTTGCAGTCGGCCGCCTCCTCACTGTGTCCCCACAGGGTCCTCCCTCTGTGCATCCCCGGTGTCTCTTCCTCATCTTGTCAGGATATCAGTCCTGTTGGGTCAGGGCCTCACCCTTATGACCTCATTAACCGTAATCACCTCCCTAAAGGCCCATCTCCAGATGCAGTCACATTGGGGGTTAGGGCTTCTACATCTGAATTTGCGAGGGGTCGTGCAGATGGCAGGTGACACTGTTCTGTCCGTAACACCTTGCAAAGACGAGGGCACTGGGGACAGGTTTCCCCCCTGTGGAGCTGTTTTCTCAGAACTGTTTCCTGAGGTGTAAATGGGATGTGAAGGTTTTGTTGTTGTTTTTTTTTTTTTTTTTTTTTTGCGGTATGCGGGCGTCTCCCTGTTGCGGCCTCTCCCGTTGCGGAGCACAGGCTCCGGACGCGCAGGCTCAGCGGCCATGGCTCACGGGCCCAGCTGCTCCGCGGCATGCGGGATCCTCCCGGACTGGGGCACGAACCCGCGTCCCCTGCATCGGCAGGCGGACTCCCAACCACCGCGCCACCAGGGCAGCCCCGGGATGTGAAGTTTTGATGGTCTCAAATGAAGGAATGATCTCTCTCACTTTCCCCCTCCTCTCCTTTTAGTTTCCTTCTCTCCTCCCTCCACCATGCTCCTGTCTCTCTCCTCCCCATCCATGCATGCCCATGGGTGTAACCTTTTAATGAAGTTTTTAATCTCATCATCTCTCTCCCTGTAGCTTATTATTATGGGAAGAGAAAGAAGATCATTAAGCCCCCGATTGGAGAAAGCAGTGTTGAAAGCGGACACCCTAAACCGGCCCGACGCAGGAAACGACGAAAATCCATTTTTGTGCAGAAGAAACGGAGGTCCTCTAACGTGGGCTTTGCCGCAGGCTCTGGGGAGGTACGTTCTGCTCGGAAGCGTCCCACATTCGATCGGGAAGCGCGGCCCTGGCTTCACAGCCAAGGCTAGGTTGAAGTTTGACGCTAAACAGTGAGAATCGTCAACTGCCAGAACCCCCTTCTTATTTGTCGAACGCAGACTTAACATTGCAGCGTCTCGTCTAGGAAGGCCCGCAGGTGGGACCCGGGGTGGGACCGTGGGATCCATCTTCCGAGGCCTCGTTGGACAAATCTCAGCGGGAGGGTGGCACCGGCACCTGGGCAGGAGAGGGTCTGGGGTGGAGTTGCGGGTCCCCTCCCCCGCCGCCTCAGTGCATCTTCCGTCCTCCTAGGAAAGTGAAGAGGAGGATGCGGACGCCCTGGACGATGACACCGGGAGTGAGGAGACCGGCTCCGAGCTCCGTGATGACCAGACGGACACGTCCTCGGCCGAGGTACCCTCCGCCCGGCCCCGGAGGGCCGTGACCCTGAGAAGCGGCTCGGAGCCCGAGCGCCGGGCGCCCGTGGAGAGGACGCGGAGGGGCCGGAGGGCCCAGGCCACCCCCAGCGCCGAGGGGGCCCCCGGGGGTCCGGCCTCCAGCCAGGAAGCAGCGGAGGTAAAGCTCAGGCCACTTCAGCTGGCCCGTCTGGTGTCCCCAGTGGGGCAGCACGGGACGTCACTTTCGGTGGACCCCTGTTTAAGTTAAACACTAGCAGCTGCTCCGGCTGTGTTGCTAAGTCAGGTGCAGAAAGCTTGGTGATTCCACATCCCACAGAGCAGGACGGTGAACCTCAGGATGGGGTTCTGGGGGAAGTAATAGCACCTCTTTTTCTGGAAGGTTTTAAAACCCCAGGGATTCTTGTCAGGAGAACAGACAGAATAAGTCCTCAAGGTCTCATTAAATACTAGGCTTTCCCTCCTTAGGAGACCTTGTGATGCTATAAAATGTGTAGTCGGGGTGTCTGGTCTCCCCTGAGCCCACGTGTTACACGATCAGCTGGAAGGTCGCTGGCACCACCATCACACACGTAAATGGGGGCATAGCAGCCTCGCGTGCCTACACCGGCTCCTGCCCTGTCTCCTCCTTGCCCAGAGATCCCGCACTCAGCCCCAGAGCTCCTGAACTTGGGGGTCAACAGCGGCCGTCACTGCCTTTTTTTTTTTTTTTTAACCTCTAAAGATACACAAGTCTTTGGAGCAAAGTCATAAGCCAGACGAGTTGCTAAGAGCATCCCTGGATACCAGCCGCCTCTGCCCCTGTCCAGGTGCCTAGCGAGTGGTCCAGAGAGCCCGGCTCCAGCCCTCAGGGTTCAGAGAGGGTCCCGCCATTCGGGAAGTGATGAAACAGCCTCCTGCTTCCCCTCCCGCTGCAGGCGGTGAAGGAGGAAGAGGAGGAGAGGCTGGTCCTGGAGAGCAACCCCCTGGAGTGGTCGGTGACAGACGTGGTGAGGTTCATCAAGCTGACGGACTGTGCCCCCCTGGCCAAAATATTTCAGGAGCAGGTATGGGGTCCTGCTGCGCAGCAGCGGTTCTGGTTCTGAGCCTCTGGGTCTTCTGTGTCAGCTGGCTTCCTGGGGCTTGGCCACGGCAGGGGGTGGGGGGCTTCCTCGTCCCTGGGGGCAGGGGAGCAGGACACCCGGGCTCCACGTGTGGTCCCACCTGCAGCTCCATGGGGTCTCTTTGCCGTGCAGTGGAGACGGCAGCTCTGGCCTCTACTAGGGGTTCTCAGATGCCCCTTGGTGAGGGCTGGGTCTTCTGCAGCCTGGCCAGGCTGGAGGTCAGGGCTCCCAGCTCTGCCTTGGCTGGCGCGGGTGGGGTGCGTGCGCGTTGTCCCGTGGTGGAGCAGTTGTTGTCTGAAAGGCTTTTGTCTCCCCAGCTCCCCCTTTCCAGTAGCGAGAACAGGCTTCCGTTGGCCCTCTTTTCATTTGTGCCCGTTGGCATTTCTGGGCTGCCAGCTTGTGTAACACTAAGGACATAGGAGGCCAACAAACAAAAGCCCAAAGAACTGGCTACCGTGTCAGATCTGGAGTCCCACTGTCCCTGGCTGGTTTGCCTTCTTTTCTCCACCTTCCAGAGTCTTCTTATGTTTGTCTTATTTATAACATTCAGGGCTTTTACTTCTGGAGAGAAAGAGAGAAAAGTCTACTTGATCTTCCCAGAGGCAGAAGCCCTCGGGCCATTGCGTTTTATTTAATGCTGCTTTTGTCACTGTTTTCTTACTTTCTTCACTTCTTTCTTTGTAAATTACTTTAAAGCCTATGGTATGTTAGGTACTATGCTAAATTATGGATAAATGGGAGAACTATTGATATAATTTACACCTTAAAATTTTGTGTGTGTGTGTGTGCGGTACGCGGGCCTCTCGCTGTTGTGGCCTCTCCCGCTGCGGAGCACGGGCTCCGGACGCGCAGGCTCAGCGGCCACGGCTCACGGGCCCAGCCGCTCCGCGGCAATGTGGGATCTTCCCGGACCGGGGCATGAACCCGTGTCCCCTGCATTGGCAGGCAGACTCTCAACCACTGCGCCACCAGGGAAGCCCTATACCTTAAAATTTTTTAATCTAGCAGATGAAATGATGTGCCATAAGGAAGGAGGGGTTTTATCTATATTTTCCCTTAAGTTAGTATGAAAACATATCCCCACTCTAAATATAATCCACCTTGCGCACTTCTCACTGGCATCACATAGAAGGTTCAAGTGGAATCTGTCACTTGCTCTACTGTGTTTGCTCAATTTGTTGACATTTCTTTCATTGTTGCACAGTGTAAGTATCTTTCACAACCTTGCATTTCACTAAAGTACTGTTTTCCGTGTCATAAATTAAAGATATGTCCATCTAGCTTTTTTTTAGATTATACAAACCAACAGTCTAGAAAGAGTGTAATTCAAGCATTAAATCATTAAGAAAACAGGAAAGGCCTCTGATTTCCCCTGTACCCAGTGAATTTCTCAGATTTTCTCCCAAGGCCACCAAAATGCAGTAATGAATTGTAAAAAGCAAATTAATGTGGTTCCCAGCTCCTCCCAGGAGAGGGGAGTTCTCAGTGTTCCAAGGTTTCCGCTGATGGACCATTAGCGTCTTCTGTAGACACCCAGTAAGTGCACCAAATGAGTGAATGGTGGCCTGGAAGGCCAGGCCACCTCCTCGCTGTCTGACACCAGCTGCACTTCCTCTCTGGGCGACACTTAAAAGCAGACAAAAAGAAAAAGGTTCCTTGTCCGTAAAGAATGTGGTAATGAGCATGTCCCTTCATTTAAACACACAAACCGGAAAGAAAGAGAATTGTGAGAAACGTGAGGACTCACATGATTTAGGGCTTGTTGAGAAACTGCATCTCGGCCTTGAAAACAAGAACAAAGCAGAAGGTTGAAATCCTGCTTAAAGCCTTGCCCGATGCAGCATTTTTCCGGTCTGGTATTTATTACTAGCAGCACCTCAAAAACAGCATCGCATCTGTATACGTGACGTGTGCTGATGACACGGATTTAACACGTGTTCCAGCCGGTCCTATGTTCATTCAGTCTGCACCCACTGAGTGTCTGGTACAGACCTTGGAATATCCACGAGGCAGATACAGAAGGTATCGGTCTGTGTTAGTCCAAGTTCTTGTTTTGAGACTCACGTGCCACTTTGAACTGACAAATGCTTTCCAGTTGGGCCTCTCATGGGACAAAGAACAGAGGCTATTTGTGCTGTGAAGGGTAGACAAGCTCAGTGTTGATTCCTTTCCTAAATATCTGGTAATAAGCGAGAAGGTGAAAACAAAGCTGATTTGTGAAAAAGGCTAAAATGCTACTTATACTGAATCATCCTTAATTGGACTTTAATCCCTGTTTATAGCAACATCTCGGGAAGTTTCGTGCCTTCCCAAGCCAAGGCATCTAAGAAGGAAACATTCCCGACACTCGGCCACTTCTAGGATCAACAAGGGGCATCTGCTCACATCACCTAAAAACTTGGCCTTACATACCTACTTATTTCTCTTACAAGAGAGAAAAATAGGTAGAAATTAATTGATTATAGCCTTATTTCTATTTAACGTTCTATGTTAGACCGTTTCATCTTTCACAGTAAAAGGCTGTTCCCGGTGGGGCTACCTGAAGTCTGTGGGCACCTGAGCGTGTGTTTTTGTTCAACCAGACCTTTAATTACTAATTTGTTCTATCACCTTTGAGCCCAAACACCACAGCTGTGGTTTGATGGGGCCTCCAGTGGGTCACTCCAGGCGTCGTATGAGTTTTTAGATGAATGGGGAGGAGCTGAGGGTTTATCCACCAGCATGTGAGAGAAATCACAGCGCGTGGAGTCACAGCTACGCGCCTTCACTCCCTGGATTCTGAGTCGTAAATTCAGAGACTACCGTAATCACGGAGCATTTACAAAAATTATAAACTTCCCATTACGAGACTATATGCTTTTTAACTCTGAAATGTTATAGTAACTGCTTAAAAAGTCTATACTCTATAATTTCATGCTGCAAATATGTACATTATACAGGGAAACTCCACATGTCTATAAAAAACAGGAAAGTCTTAAATAAAATTTTGCCTATTCATTCACCTTTTGTGAATCAGAGCCATGCAATAAGCAAACTACCCAAACTAGTGGTTTACTTTTAATAAAGAAATTCCAGGATAGCTTCAGGTGTAATCCACATTTAGACTAATTCCCTCCTCTTTCTACTTCTGTAAGCCCTGAATATCCCCTCTAAGGAACCACCAACTGCTAAACTGATCTCTGTATCAAAATAAATGTGACTTTCCCATGTACTAAGTATAACTTTTATGTTCTGTATTTTATCTTATTTCATTTCTTAAAAATGAGTAGTGCATTTATGGTAATTCTGTATTTAACATAACAAGTGATTTGCCAGCCATTCTGAATTATACGGGAGCATATTTCTAAAAATTAAATCAACTGTGAGGTCTGTAACTACATGATCAATGAAAAAAATGACTTCTTTGGAACCAAAACAAAGGCTACGATGAGAGGGATTATAAGGGGGGGGGGGTTCCCCCGCCCCCTCAATTTTTCACTCCTTACAGTGATGACTTGCATGATTTCACTCCAGTCGCTGGAATTTAGCTCATAATTTCTCACAACTCATTTGCTAAGATAATTCTGTAGAACTCAAACTACAGTTTGCTGGTCCTTCTATAACTTGCACACCTTTATAGAGTAAAAAAAAAAAAAAACCCCAAAACCTAATGATGTAATCAGCAGGTGGAATTTTCTTGCTAATTATGTTTAACTCTCCGTTTAAATACACCATTCTTATTTCTAGTTAAACCACATTTTTAGATTGCCAGCCTGGCATCTGACACACAAATACCTCTCTGCCTTTGTAAAAATGCTGAGTACGCCTGAGCTGTATCCATTTTAGCATTCTCATCCAAAGTTTCCAAAACAGAGGGCTGAAATATATCCACTGTAATAAAGGTCAGATAAGTTCTCCATGCCGGGAACCCCAGTTCTAGGAAGTTTGAGGAAACTCACAGATGCCCCAGCCTGTGTTCTCCTTGCCTTAAATGCCATTTCCAAATCTCCCACCGCTCTTCCAAGGATCAGCCGTCATCCGAGCACCTACATGTGTGCTGGCGTGGTGCTGGGCACTGTGGGCGTGGAATGGGAGGTCACGACCTTCTGATGCTCAGGTTTCTCCAAGTCAGAGGAGGTGGATCATTGAGAAAGCCCTTGATTTCCTGTTAGCCGATGATGTGTAAGATCTCTCCTCATCTCAGCAAGGATTTACAGATAACTTATGTTCAAGGCACTCTATTAAAAGCTGCCTGAAGACAAAGGTGGGTGAGATGCTTGCAATTCTAAATGCTTCCGATCGACTGGGGACAACAGACACATCAGCAGCTGGCAGCAGCACATAAGAGACTGAAACAGTGTCATCTTCGGTGCAGGAGAGGACGCAGCTGTAGGCAGAGAAATCTGGGAAGAGATAGCCTAGAATCGGGCCATAGAAGGTGATGCCGACTGCGGGAGTGAGGCTGGGTCAGCTGAGCCAGAGTACACGTGAGGGGTCTTTGCAGGAAGGTGAGGGAGGTGGGCTGACAGCTGAGGTCCCCAGAGCAGCTGCCAGCTGCGAGGTTGGAGAGCAGGGCCGTGGTCCGCGTGGCTGATAGGCAGTCATGCTACCTGTCCAAACAACGTGTTTTCCCAAAAAGTGTCCCGGGAAAGAGCCCAGATTCTTTATCCAACTTTGTAAAGGTAATTTGACAGTTTTAGCACTTAATCTTGAGGCCCCGCTTTATCTCAGGCATATTTTATGACACCTCATCATTTTGGGAATCCTTGCGTGTCCGTCGTGCGCTTCTGAACGCTGCCCCAGACACTTGCAAACGCGTCTTGTGTTTCTCGAAGTCACTGTCACTCTTCCCATGAGCTTGGAATTTGATAGCAGCGGCCACCCTGGTGCTGACTGCACAATTAATTATAGGACCGTGGGACCAAGCACATTTGTCCCAACAGGCAGGAGGTCAGAGTTTGGGGAGTCATTGATGGAGGTGGATCAGACTCTGTGCGTATGTAAACTGGCGTGTCTTCGTGGTTGATTTAAGGCGCTGTGGATCCCCCAGGGTCAACACTTGGGCCATATGGGAAGGAATCCATGGTCCTCAAAGCTCCATAAACACTGCGTTTACTCCCACTCTCTGCCCTGGAAAAGACAAACTGAAGGGCCATCTTCGAGTTTCTGTTTGGGGATTTGGAGACCCCTCACCACTGGATGTGAGTTTTTATTTTGAGGCTATATGCAGCTCAGTCAGTTCACTGTCATCGCCCTCATTTCTTCCCATAAGAGAGTAGGGAGTCCTCGGGAGCTGAGGACTTGACTCGTAAAGGAGCTACTCTTGGTCCCTGTCAGCCTTCTTGAGGCACCTCGCAGGAAGCACTAGAGGGTGTGTATTCTGGTACATTCCAGCTCACCTGACAGACGGCACAGCTCTCCCTGCAGGAGCCTCGTGACACTGCTTGTGGTGTCTGTGCTATAGACTGAATGTCTGTGTGTCCCCCAAAACCCATATGTAGAAATCCTGACCCCCAGTGTGATGGTATTTGGAGGTGAGTCTTTTGGGAGGTCATGAGGTCGTGAGGGTGAGGCCCTCAGGATGGCATCAGTGTCCTTGTAAAAGAGACCTCAGACAGCTTCCTCCCTGCTGTGAGGACACAGCCAGAAGTCTATGAACCTGGAAGCAGGTCCTCACCAGACACCCCACTGAATCTACTTGATCTTAGACTTGCAGCCTCCAGAACTGTGAGAAACCCATGTTGGTTGTTTATAAGCTACCATCCCATGGTGTTCTTTTATAGCAGCCTGAACAGACTAAGGAAGCCCAAGAATACCCTATTCTTTCTCCTCCACTTCTGTTTACCTTCCAAATTCTCTCTTACCCTCTCCTTTATTTAAAAAAACTTTTATTGAGGTACAGTTGATGCACGATATTGTATGTTTCAGGTGTACAACTAGTGATTCACAATTTTTAAAGGTTATGTTGCATTTATAGTTATTTCAAAATATTGGCTATTTTGGGGCTCTTAATCCCCACCCCTGTCTTGCTCCTCCACCTCCTTTTCTCCATCTTTTACCCTTCTGTTGACTTTTAAGTTTACCGAGGCCAATTCTTCCCATTTATTTATTCAGCAAATGTTTAATGATCACCTATTATGTGCCCGGCAGGCATTTTTCTAGGTGCTGAGGGTAGAGCAGGGGAAAACAAAACCCCATGCCCACATTGATATGCCTTATCGCAAGGCAGTTAAATGTGAGGCCACCCTGGCTCCCCCAGCCGGGGCGAGTGTCCCAGGGCCCATCTCTGGCTCTGGGTATCTTTCCAAATTTGCCGTTGGTAGCTACTTGATCAGGTGTTTCTGCTCCCTGGCTGCAGAAGGAGGAAGCCAAGTCTCACGCATTTTGTATCTCCCACATCTCCTTCGGGGTCTGACATATGAATGATTTAATAAATATTTGGCAAAGACATGAAAACAGCTTTAAAAGGGTTATAACACCTCCCCCAAAATTAAGATCCATGAGTTTAGGAGGGCATTCCTTCGCTTTCCTTGGCTGTGGTGTGTCAGGAAAAGTGTAGAAACTTTCACTTCAGAAAGAAAACCAGTGAGAAATACCTATTCACATCAGAGATGTAGATGCACTGAAATGCTTTTATTGAGAACTAGTTTGTGCATACAGAAGAGTATATGTACTGTTTGTACATCATATGGGCCCTATTAATAAAAGGGACACCCATGAAAGCCACTAACCCAAGGAAGAATCAGGAACTTTGCAACATGGCTGCATCTACCAAGGCCATCCTCCCTCTCACACTCCCCTTTATTTCCACTGGCAGTTAATACTATTCTGAATTTTGTGTTTATTGTGCTCTTGTTTGATTTCCAAAATGTTTCCCAGAGTAGCATATGAATGTACCTTTCCCCTCGTCATGTAGAGGCTTCTGTGTCAACACTTAATATTGTCAGACTTCTTAACTTTTGTGGATATAGAATTATATTGTAGTGTGGGCTTAATTTGCACTTCCCTGATTCCTGATAAGGTTAAGCATCTTTTCTTAACTTTTTCACCATTTTTGTTTCATCTGTGAAACACCTACTCATGGTTTTTGCCTAATTTTTAAAAATAATGTATCTTCTTTTTATTGATTTGTAGTAGCTCCTTCTGTATTCTGGATACCGCTGCCATCCTTTGTCAGTTGTTTACGTGGCAGGCTTTTCCCCCCTGGTTTGTGGTTGGTTTATCTGCTTTACAGTAAACTTGAATGCATCCGACGGGAAGCATCCGAGTTCTGGCTGACGCGCTCTCTCAGCGGACTCAGTTTGCCACCTCCTAATAAAGGTCCTTGCCTTCAGCCTCTCATCCCTTCCCCACCCTGCCGCCTAATTCATTCTGATACCCTGCGGCCCATATTAGGTTGCAGACACGTCTGATAAAGTCACTTATCTGCTTAATGTCCTTCGGTGACTACTTATCACACATCTCCAGAATAAGTCCCCAGTTCCTGTCTGGGCCCATCTCAATTCTGCCTTCAGTGTCTCCCCGCGCTCCTTGAATTCCATTCGCTGATGAGCCACTTGTGTTCCCTGAGTCCATCCTCGCCTTAATTCTTCCCACTGGTCCCCTAGGTCTGAGTACCTCATCGTCTAATCTCTGAAGCCTTCCTTGACTCCTGTAAGATCGGCTCCATAGCCTGGCCTGTTGGGGCCCTTAGCACTACGTCCATACATTAAGTTCCCTGTATCATAGGGGTCTGCTTATTTGTCTACCTCCCTTAAGATTCCTGGCGTCTCCAGGGCAGGAGTCTTTGTTTTGTTCAGTGTGATGCACCCAGAGGCCTTCAGAGTGCTTGGCACCTAGTAGGTGCTCAATAAATGCCCGTTGAGTGATTAAATCAGTGACATCCTCCACTCAATGTGGTGCAGGCATATGGCAGCCACCTTCACTGAAACTGACTGTGGAGAGTTATACAAATATTTTAGTGCTGATTTTCAATTATAATTAATCTGTGTGTCCAAAGATAGCCATCACAGCCTAGTGCAGATGTGACGAGCTGAGCTACAATTTTCCCCCCCAGAGTTTAATTTCAGAAAAACATGTTCATAGTTCCACCGCTTTCTCACCAGCTATGTGATCTTAATTAGATCAGCCAGTGTTGCTGGCCTGCACTCTCCAGGTCTGGTTTCGATAGAATATATGTGGATTTGCCTCTGAAAGTGGACTCAGCTAACAGGCCCCAGGCCACAGGGTACCATTATTTGCTTCGTGGTCTTATAGGTAGCATGTGAAAAGAATGAAAAATAACATGTAAAGGCACATGTAAAGGGAAAAAAGACATAGCATCAGAAATTCACTGACAGTTTTATGAGTTTGTCTCCTACTTTCAGGCGTACTCAAGGCTGCTCTGCTCACTTTGTGGTTTGACGAGGTCAAGTTTGAGTCTTGGCTGAGACATGGCTTATAGTCGCACACATCACAGCCAGTGCTTGCCCGTAATTTAACAATGATAAATGGCATTTGCATTGATGCTTTTTAAGTTCTTTATTGCTTCCATATGTCTTAGGGGATAATAGTGCATCAAGGTGGCTTTCAAAACCAATCAAATGATAAATGTTGCTTATACTTAACATTAGTCTTCGAAGGCAAGGCTAACAGTTATACCCATTTTGGGTTTTTTTTGCTTTAGTTGCTTTCAAGACAGCTAAATAAACCGTTAGTTTAAGAAAAAAAGCTGCCTATGTGAAACTCACCGACACGTGGTCTCCGAGATACGTGCCTGCGTCCGTGGTGTGGCTGCTGCGTCTCTGGCTCATGGCAGCCCTGGGGTACTGCTTTTCTGTGTGGCGGAGAGCCTGGTGTGTGTGCCGACTTCAGGGTCTGCACCTGTTCCACCACGACCTTTATCATTACCTCGGGCCTGCAGGCTCCTGGGCCCTTGTTTATTTCCTCCAGAACATGAAGGCTGGGTGAACAGGAAGAGGGGTTGCCTTGACACTCAGTAACCCAATCAAACGATGTGTAGATAAGTAAACCCAGTTCTTACAGGAAGCAAGCTGGTGAAGAGGCAAAGCCCACTGGGGTGATCGTAAAGCCTTGGGCTGAGCCTTTGTGCCCTTTCTTTCCACAGTGAATGCAGTTTCACAGGGATTGAGTGAATATCTCCATCGTGGGGACCCCTGGGTATGGATGCAGAAGGGCTAAGTAAGATAGCACAGGGAGTAGACCCCAGACCCCTCATTCCGGGTGACACAGGTTGTAAATGCCGGGGGGGAGGGGGGTGTGTGGGTGTGCATGTGCACGCACACACGTGTCCAAGTACATGTGTTCTCTTCTGTGGAAGATCGTGCTGTGGCATCTTCTCACCTCTTCTGATGGTAAACTGTCAGGGCTTGTCAGGGAAGAGAGAACGTTTCTCTTGTTCCTGGACAGCCCTTTCCAGGGCTCAAATAGTCACAGCAGAGCAGAGGGAGGACACCAAAGCCCAGGAAGGACTGGATCTGGGGGCCTGGGGCTTACCAGCAAGAGGCGATGGGCTTAGGGAGAGCCCAGTCCAGCTCTTCGTCCCATCCAGCCCAGGCTGGTGAATTTCACAGCAGCCAATGTTATCTTAGCAGAAAGATTTTATTAGCCAAGAGATCAGGCAGCCATCAAGCCAAGTCGCCGTCTCAGCCCGCGCTCTGCAGGCTCAGCGGGAACGAGAGCCACCCCCACGCCCTGGGCCCGGGATGAAGCCCGCCGTGGCTCACGCGTTCCCCACCCCCTACCCCCGTGCACCCTGTCCCGCCTGGGCTCTAACCCGGCTTTGTCTCCTGGCAGGATATCGACGGCCAGGCGCTCCTGTTGCTGACCCTCCCCACGGTGCAGGAGTGCATGGAGCTGAAGCTGGGGCCCGCCATCAAGCTGTGCCATCAGATCGAGAGGGTCAAGGTGGCTTTCTATGCCCAGTATGCCAACTGACCCCGCCCGCTCCACCCGCCGTCCCGGTGATGCAGTGTCTCGTGTCTCGAAAGGTTTCCGGACTGGAACTTCCGTTTTCCCGGGATGTGTGAGGCGGTGCACATGCTATGTCCCCACAAGGCGAGAAGCACGAGGGCCTCCTCTGCCCACCAGCCTGCTCGAGGTTTCCATGTTTCCAAAGCACCCCGGGCCCTGCAGCAGTGGCTCCCGGAGGGTGTGAATTTAAGCTCGTACCCTGCAGATGTGGACATGCATCTCTGCAGACCACGCCCCAGCCTTTCTCCCATCCCAAACCAGGCAGCTTCCTCGGAACAAGGTTTCCTAAACCAAGCCCCACACTTCTTTGAAAACCAAGGCAGAGGTGATGTCTTTTAGGTTGTGACCCAGGAGGAGGCCTGGCAGACAGCCTTGGTGTGATTGTTCCCAGGCACGTCCATAGATGCTTCTTTCAGGTCGACACGCGTGTAGCTGTCACTGCAGTTTGATCCGGTGGTGACTCATTTCTCACACACAGCTCTAGGCGATGTTTCAGGATGGCAGTTAGCAAAGGAGGGACTCCGCCTGTCGGAGGAGACTTCAGGAAGTCTGGGCAGAGAAGGAAGGCGGGGTGTCATGAGAGGGAGATGGGCATCCAGGAAGTCTGCAGGGAGGAGGTGTGCTTGCAGCCTTGTACGGAACCTCTGAGATCTCCGATGTGCTCATTTAACTGTGACCAGGTCAGGGAGGGTCTCCTCTAGTCTCTTGGGGCATCTTGAATTGTGTATTGAAGGCAGAGCTTCATTCCAGAGAGCAAGACCGGGGAAAAGACCCGAGGGAAGCTGTTGATCCAACAGCTCCTTCCCTTAGCGGGACACTGCACTGGGTCTCCCGAGGAGGTTCCCTCCAAGCCCCGCCCTGCTCAGTCACTTCTGCCCTGGCACACGCCTCTACCACAGGGTGATGAGGGGCCCTGGCCCTGAAGGCAGCCCCACATTCTCCTGGCTCGGCCATAGACTGACCCCCGTCATCTGGGCTGACTTTGAATCACCCTGGACCTCCTTCCGGTAAAGTAACAGGTTGGAACTCTTAGGCATGTGGCACTGACACGTGTGCCCCTGTCCCTATCCTGCCCCTGCTGTCAGGGAAGAGTCCACATTGGCCAAAGCGAGAAAAAAAGAGTGTGTAATTCCTGCAGCTCACTCCGGCTCTGGTTTGCTTAGGACATTTCTCAGCTGTTTTCATTAAGTGGGTCTAGTTATTTGTAGAGACATCTGTGGCTCCGGGGACCAGCTGGTCTTCTGTACCAGGTGCTTCGTCTGTGTGCACCCTGGACGGACCCAATATATTCTTTGAAGCCAAAACGGACCACTGTATTCTGTGCTGGTTGTAGCCCAAATGCCTTTTTAAACTTGTGTGAGGAAGCTCAGGCTCCACGTTGCCTAGGAAAAGTGGGTGCTGCACTCCCTCCTCTTCCTTTAGGAGCATAATTATCTTGACCTCTTCTCTTTGACGAGAGTGTCAACATTTCCAGGAAGAAAATCCTGGGTTGGCTGATGAGCTGCTTATGTCCCTGCCACAGATGAGGGCTGGTTATCTGTCAGATTTCGAGAGGCTCCATCACTAAGGCTAACCTTTGTCACCACTCTGTCACCGTTACTGATGAAAAGAGAAAACATGTATTTAGCGGTCGAGACTGTCGTCGCCCCTGTAGCTGATCCTAAGTCAAGTTTAAACATTTGGTACTGGACTTGCCTGGTTGCCTCTGCTGGGAGGCCCAGTGCCTGGCCTGTGCAGACGGGCAGCGTCGTGAGGATCCCAGCCTGGCCTTCGGTCCCATTTCTCTCTTTGGTTCCCCACCGCTGCCTCCTCAGCCGTGTGCTTTTGGCCTTAAACGCTCAGTCCCGTGGAGTTGAACTCTGTCAACCAGTTGGAAAGGGCTTCCTTTTCACGGTGTGGGGCATTTTCCCATTGCTGACACGTTTGTGATCCTTCACTGTGGCCTTTTTTTTTTGCGGTACCCGGGCCTCTCGCTGCCGCGGCCTCTCCCATTGCGGAGCACAGGCTCCGGACGCGCAGGCTCAGCGGCCATGGCTCACGGGACCAGCCGCTCCGCGGCATGTGGGATCTTCCCGGACTGGACTGGGGCACGAACCCGTGTCCCCTGCATCGGCAGGCGGACTCTCAACCACTGCGCCACCTGGGAAGACCCACTGTGGCCTTTTTTGAGCTGAGCTCTTTCCGTTGCGTGTGGGACGGGAACGAAGGGATGTGAGGGCTGCAGCCTGCTTTCAGAATGAATGGCACCTTCTCGTGGCCGTTCCAGGAATGGCCCAGAGGGGAGGGTGCTACGTGGGGATAAGCGGATCTCCGGGGGGTTAGGGGGAGTCCCTGGGGCCCACCCAGAGGAACTGGAGGCCTCCCGCCCCGCAGCCCCGGGGGAGACGCAGCCGGCACTGCTGGGAAGGCATCCTCCTCCCGAGGGGCCGGATGCCCAGAACTCTCCCAGTCCTCCGCCTCTTTGTGGGATCCGCCCTGTCAACCGCATGCGCTCTGCGTGTGTCTGGCGGGGAGACGGCTGCGGCCGAGGCAGAGCACGCCCGGCTCTGGGACAAGCGTCCTAAAGGCTGTCTGCATGCCATCTCCCTGCCCTGCTGCGAGCCAGGAAAGGTTTAGGGGCAGGAAGATGCTCTTGCTCTGAGTGTTGCCAACGTTGCCCTCCATTTCAGATTCTTTGGGGACTTCTGTGATGGGGGTCTGTGCTTCCCATCAGCAGGACTTGGGCTGCAGAAGTGTCAGTGTCGTTTCTCTGGAGGATTCACCTCTCACCAGCTTCTGCCTTAGAGAAAGGGCCAGTTTGCAAGGAACATTTTACAGTGTTGTTACTCTGTCTTCGTCCCTTATGGCAGGAAGAGTTGCTCTCACACCTGTAGCCCCCAGTGCACCCCAGCCCCTAAGATAAACGTTTCTTGGTTGAAACACTCCAGCTGGCAGTGCCCTCTCACCTCTTCATCC
This sequence comes from Platanista minor, assembly GCA_004363435.1. Classification (NCBI taxonomy): domain Eukaryota; kingdom Metazoa; phylum Chordata; class Mammalia; order Artiodactyla; family Platanistidae; genus Platanista; species Platanista minor. The sequence goes on along the minus strand of RJWK010000691.1, from coordinate 46,834 downwards.
CCAGATGCTCCCGTCTCCCTGCTGTCTCTCTGACAGCGCTTTGGGGTCAGAGTCCTTTCCTCTGTGTACCTGCATCCGGCATACACCGGCTTGCTCGTTACCTCTGGGAATGGCCCGAGGACTGTGTTCCCCTTCCCGGCCGAGCAGACCCTGCAGTCTGTATGTACAGTGTATCACTTGAAAAGCAGAAATGCCACCTCATCTCTAAGGCTGAGAGTCCATCACTGAGTCCCGCCCTAAAACTAATGGAGCTTGTATCGACCTCTGACCTCTTGACTGCTTTTGTCCTGTGTGAGGAAAATATCCTGTCCACAAAAATATAAATATAGAAAGGCCACCATTCCGGAAGAACTTCTTCGCTTTAAAAAGAAAAATAGCAACAGCAAAAACCCAGTTTCCTTCACCACAGAGTTACATAGCATGGAGAAATCCATCACTTTTAAAATTAGGTTCATTTGATCAAAGTTTGACTCAGAGTGCTTGAGCTGTACAGCTATTAGGTTGCTTTGCCTTATTTGATCATATTTGAAAGATGATTTCTTGTGTTTGCTTTGATTTGTTCCTGAATAAATTAAAATGACTCAGGCCTTTCACACTGCCCCCTTTGCCCCACACTGAAGTCTCTGGAAGGTTGATTTTGATCAGCCTTTGAAGATTGGTCTCAGTTTCCTTAATTTGTGTCACAGAATCTTGAGTGTTGTTATCAGGCAAGTTCTGAGATTTGCCTTTTATCTTAAACCAAACGCCCCTTTCTAAGGGCTGTTCTCCCTTCTTTTTGGAAGCGTTAGGGGTTTCATACTTCTTTTGTCGAACACCCGTTTGTATTTATTTCTGTATATAGAACTATAAAAACAGTAGTGTTAAGTCTTTGTGGTTTGAGCATCCTTGTTGCTTTTTTTGGTTAAGATGGTGAGTCTAGGCTCCAAGTCCTACACTATTCTGTCTTTAGAAAGCTGTGGCCAAGCGTGCAATTATTTGAAGGGAAAAATAGTAAATTTTAAGGTATCTGTAGTTTTTAAGGAAAAAGTAATCGTTGGGGAGACATACATCCTGCCCGTGTCTCTCTGGTGCAGTAACTAAATAGCAGGGGAGGCTCTGTTGGCAACGATTACACTGTAATGATTCTCTTTTTCCTTCACTTGTTTTTTTCTGTTAAAGAGTTTCCTGGAAGTTGCTGTACTCACTTCAACTCAGTTGAGTTTTTACGTTGGGCGACTCTCATAGCTTTTATCACTAGTGTTGATTTATACGTATCCCAGACACGATGTGGTAAGATCCAACTGTGCTATTTTTGACCCACTTAATTCACCTAAAAATTCTAAGTGTTGACACATGATGCTGCCTTGGGTTTTGGTTAAGAAAAGAATCTCTGGTTTAGATGATCAGTAATAATACAGTTTCCTGAGCTGCAGACTTTCCATTTTCTTGGTTTTGTTTAAAAAAGGCTAGGATACAGTACCAGCGAGTCCCAGTAGGTTAAGACCTACATCATCGGGCAGAGTGGGTACTTCATGTGGACCGAAGAGATGTGTTGAAGAAAAAGTCAAGTTCTAACAAGCATTTGCTGAAAATCACTTTACAATGGGCAATCGGAGACAAAAGGTTTTAAATGACAGAAAAAAAATCATCTCATTTGTTGTTCAAAATGGGAGCCAGCATGATATCTAGAAGCATAAACTACCCCTAGTTGTGAACGTCGAAAGCCCTTTATACTGCTTTGCATTCCAGTTTGAATAGTTTGTATTGGAATTTGATTCATATCTTGTGTATGTTTTGGTGCATAAAAGGGAAAAGTTGGTGTTTTTACTTTCGATATTTACAGGACAAAGGGCATGTCGTGGTTTGCTGTAAGATTGTATTCTGTATATATGTTTTCATGTAAATAAATGAAAATCTATATCAGAGTTATATTTTAATTTTTATTCTAAATGAAAAACCCTTTTTACTTGAAAAAAATTGTAAGCCACGTTGTTAATAAAGTGAGAATAAATTCTATGGTGGTGTTTGTGTCTTTATGTGGGAAGTTATTAAATATTGTTTTTAAGGTTTGCATTAAGATTATTATTTTTCTGGGGGGCTTCCCTGGTGGCGCAGTGGTTGAGAGTCCGCCTGCCGATGCAGGGGACACTGGTTCGTGCCCCGGTCCGGGAAGATCCCACATGCCGCAGAGCAGCTGGGCCCGTGAGCGCTGGCCCCTGAGCCTGCGCGTCCGGAGCCTGTGCTCCGCAACGGGAGAGGCCACAGCAGTGAGAGGCCCGCGTACCGCAAAAAAAAAAAAAAAAAAAAAAAAAAAAAATTATTTTTTTTTTCTCACCATGCACTGAAGCAAATGTTTATAGGGTTTTAATACCCATGGCTCTCAAAATCCTGCGTTACCTTTCAAGGTCACCTGCTAGCTCTTGATCCTTTTACTCAGGAACCTGGGTTTATTCTTTTTATTAAAACATTAGTATACATCCTCACGATCGCCTCTAGCCTTCCCATTTTCCATTTCTTTAGTTATTTTATGATTACCTGGGGCATTTGTAGAAACACTCCTTTATGTCTATGAGAACGATAAGTAAACAGCCATATTTACATTTTTCATTGCCCCTGAAGCGTCACAAATAGGTCTTAGGCATCCAAGTTGGAAGAGGAAGAGCTATCTTTGCACCCATCCTGCCGTCTCTGTGGCCAGATTAGGATGCTCCTTTCCCCTCCCCCACTGCTGCTTCTGGTAGCATCACCGAGGGACAGATAAGGTGAGGGGAGTACGGGGCATTTAGGGAAGGGAGGTGGGGGCGTGCTGAGCAATTCTTCCTTCCAACCACAGACAATCTCCAGCATCTTACTTCGCTTTAAACATTTTCTTTTGCCCTGCTGGCAATCGAGTTCCGCATGTAGATTTTTTTGTTTTTTGTTTTTTGTTTTGTTTTGTTTTGTTTTGCGGTTCACGGGCCTCTCACTGTTGTGGCCTCTCCCGTTGCGGAGCACAGGCTCCGGACGCGCAGGCTCAGCGGCCATGGCTCGTGGGCCCAGCCGCTGCGCGGCATGTGGGATCTTCCCGGACCGGGGCACGAACCCGTGTCCCCTGCATAGGCAGGCGGACTCTCAACCACTGCGCCACCAGGGAAGCCCTTGTTTGGTTTTTAATTATGGGAGCTTTGCCTCCTAGTAAAGATTTAATAACAAAACAAAGCCTACGAGGGTAGATGAGAACGGGAAGCATATTGTTCGTTTTCTCAAAATATTCTAGAGGCATCTAAGGCAGGATTATGTGGCCAAGTACATATGATCATCGTATTTCTACTTGTGATGAAGACCTTTGACAACAAATCTAATGACTACATTTATAGTAAAGTGAAAGCCGAACACTTTTCCAGACTTCTAGATTGAATGAATTAAGGCAAAACAATATCTACGTTTCTCTCCATGTTGCCACCCAAAGCCTATTTCTAATTCTTTCACCAACTCGCAGGGCTGTTTACAGCTCCCAGTTCACTGGAAGCTGCTTCCCCTTTGAGCTGGTTGCTGGTGGTGCTGCAGCTTTGTTCCAAGCCTCTGGGACAGCATCCTGCTTAAGGGGGGTGCAAAGACTGCGTTAAAAAATACTGTATGTGGGGCTTCCCTGGTGGCGCAGTGGCTGAGAGTCCGCCTGCCGATGCAGGGGACACGGGTTCGTGCCCCGGTCCAGAAAGATCCCGAGCTGCCACACATCCCATGTAATGTGCTTCCTTGCTTGTGTCTGAAGTGCCCTCTGCAATGTGGATTCTCCAAGAACACTCTTCCTTTGTTTTACCGAAGTCAGATCAAAGCACGATGACCACCACCCCACCTTCCCACCCAACCTCAAGATCTGCTTTATAATAGGTATTGCCAAATAACTGGCTTCAAACTTTGGGAGTGATAGATGCGCTACATCTATCTAGGTGTACGTTGCAGAGAAAGAGACCCGGATGGAGACAGATAGCACTGGCTTGCAGGAAAAGTACTTTTCGGACAGTCCTAGGTTCAAATCCTTTTCCTCACGTTTGCCAGGTATGTAACACAAAACCTCAGTTTTTGTTTCTGTATAAGGTAGAGAGTAACATATCCATCCAGGGTTGATAGGACTAGAAATCGTGTGTGATTCTAGGCAGCGAGTGTGGCCCATAGTAGGTGACTCAGATCCCCATTCGCTGGGCACCATCGACTCCTGGGCCCTTAACCACTTATTCATTGGAATGTCTGGGCCACCACTAACTGCTTCCTTCACTCCCTCCTCAGTGGGAACCTCAGATACCCAGGACCGAACCAATCAAACCCTTGAGATCTTGTGCCCGTCCCACCATTTCTGGATTCAGGTGAAATTCATACCACTGGCTGCAGGATCTGGCTTCCGGGGACAGCAGTTGACCAGAAGGACTGGGTGATCCAAGCTGACTCGCCAGGCATGAGTACCTTAGAACATCAGCTCAGATCCATGAAGGAAGTGGGACGGACCTGGTAGGAACGTGGTTGCTCTGTGTGGCCTGTCCAGAGGGGTCTCACCTACTGGAGGAACCATCTTTGTTTTCTTAGAGGCCAACTCGGTGACGTATCACCTTTATATGTTTTCCCTTCTTCCCCTGCCTCGATTTCCATATTCCCTCATTGCTGCTGTCCTGGTATTTTATTCCACAGTAAAAATACTAGCATAGCCTCCTACTCTGTTATCTTTGGAACATCAAGTAAGATCATAGGTGCCAGATGTTTTCTAGAAAACAGAGCCTGCAGATGGGATCTGGGATGGGATTGCCACCCGTCTGAAAGCAGTAGGGACCCCGTCGCTCTTAGTAAGCAGGGATGACAAATCCCCACAGCAGCACTGCAGTCACTAAAGCTTTGGTCTCTGGATGAGCAGCAGGTAGAAGGCAGGGCTGTAGGCAAGAACAGTGACATTAATAAAGAAAAAGGGAAGTGGCAGCCTTAGGAAGGCAGTTTTCAAAGATGCCAGCCACAGGGAAGACCCGCTGAAAAATCAGGCAACAAGGATGGCAGAGCTGCAAAGGATGTGAAATGTGCAGAACTGACAGTTTTCCTTCTGCAGAGTCAGGACCCTGATGCTGAAAGTGTGAACCTCTGAAACCTGGGGTTACTGGGTACATGAGCCAAGAATCTTGAACCTCATGTTGCCCGGACCCCCCTCCTAGTTGACAGAAGCAGGCCCCTGGCCTGAACACTGTAGAACGTCACCTGAGGCGGGGGGGGGGGGGCTTTGCAAAATGACGTTATTCTAAGATGTGCCCCTACCCTTTTCCTGCCCACCATCACTTCCACGGTAACCAGACAGCTCTCGGCACAGCCGGGCTGGGAATGACAAAGCCTGATAATGGAAGGACAGTCCACTCACCGAAGGAAAGGCAAGATGTGGCCAGTGCACCCTGGCAGAAGCTGAGGGACTCTAGTGGGGGTAGATGAGGGTGTTAGACCAAGCGGGACAGAATACTAGACTGGATCTGGGAACTTCAGGACGTTGGGTGTTTACCTGTGACTTGGGGTTTAATATTCTTGTAAGGATGACTTGGAAGCCAGTTCCGTGATTACCTGGAATGGCTTCCAGATGTTGGCCTACAATAAACAAGGTGGAAATCCAGAGCATCCTGTTCCTAGTACTGAGGAAGAAGTCAGAAAAAATATAGGAATATGATGGATATACTATGTAAGTCAGGGCTGTGCTAAGGCTCATTCTTTTTTATAGTTTGCAGGGACTTGCACTTGTCCTCCTGGGGAAAGAATGAAGGCATCTTGTCCTCAGGCTGTGAGAGTCGGGGATCACGGGACAGCGTGGTGCATCTGAGAGGCACAATGAATTGCCGGTGTTAGGTCAGTTCAGTTCCTCCACTGCTCCCAGGCTTGCAGCTCCTTTGTGGATAAACTCGGCCACTGCGGCTGTTACCTCACCTCCCGACGCCGCCAGCTGCTGTGGCCACCCCCAGGGCGAGGGCTGTCACGGTGGCAGCCACAAGCCCTCTGGCGCTCAGGGTCCATTGCTCCAGACCCATCAAAGCTTTCATTCCTCCCATCATCCCTGGGCCCAGATGAAGCGCTGGGGCGTGGACTGTGGCTGCTTCAGGTGACACAACCTGGACGTGCACGGGAGTTCCTGTCCCACAAGCAAATGTTGATTCATAAGAGACAGGATGTAGCCAAAAAGGAGATTCCTCTCCCATCCTCCCCCTAGATGGACTTCCCCACATCTGGTGGTCTGTACAGTCAGTCCAGAGACACCCCACGTGTTTGAACAAGTACCCCTGCTCTCTCATGAAACCATGGCCAGCTCCATAATGCACTACTTGGCTCTGACTTTCCTTCCTTCCGCACTTAACTTCCCACAGCCTGGGATTCTACCAATAAAGCCTCAGCTTGTAAGCTTATCTTCAGGATCTGTTTTCTAGGGAACAAGCCTGAAACAGGAGGCAGCTATGGTTACACTCACATAGGCAACATGCAAATAATAAGGACAAAATATGCTGGTGTAATCCAGCCTGGGAAACCTACCAGCCTTGTGTAGTTGGGACTGCTCGTAACATGAATCCTTCTGGAATGACTTTACAACACGGGTCGAAAGTTTAAATTGAAAATGTTCTTTCTGGTTATTAAAGTAATATGTGTGCGTTAAAGAAAATTTGGAAAGTAAGGGACAGTTATTAAATTGCTCTGTTATCTCACTCTGTCCAATTACCACTTTATCGTATTTCCATGTGTATTTATAACGCAATCTTGAATCCAGTTGTTTATACCATTTAAAAATCTCCCACTAGCAGTTATTTTATAATCATGTTCTGTGGGGTGGAGTTAAACATCTTTATCTAGCTAATAGTTTTAATGTTTCGATAAATGTTTAAATAATTCAACGTAACAAATGTTGATGTACCATCCACCCAGCTTCTAGAAATAATAGCATTTTGCCATATTTGCTTGAGATTTATGTATTTTATAAAATCCTATAGATGGAGTTGAAAACCCCTTTAACGCCTCGTTGATTCTATTTCCCTCCCTCACATCCCAGAGGTAACCACAATTCCAATTTTTCCATTCCTAGGCACAATTTTTATACTATTACTACGTTTTAATAGGACCATAGTAATGTACACCACTGTTTTGTGGGTTTTCAATACTTTAGTGAATGTTATCGTGCTTCTTGCATCATATTGCAATTTACTCTTTTTGCTCAATGTTATATTTATGAGATTTATGTGTGTTAATATAAATATATCTAATTCATTCATTTCCACTGCGGCATGAATTCCATCAGCTGTACCGTGATTGACTTATCCAGTCTCCTATTGGTGGACGTTTACATTCTCAGTTCTTCTGCTATTTCAATGCTGCCATGAAAGTTTCCACACGATTCTTCTTATACACACACGTCACAGTGTCTCTAAAGGACATTTCCAAAACCGGAATTGCTGGGCATGGACTGTGCACGTTTTCAACTTTACTGGGCACCACAGTGGCGTTCCACGTGGTGGTACCAGTTTGCACTCCTGCCAGGAGTGGATGAGCTTTCCCTGCTCCACAGCCTTGTCCATACTTGGCAGAGGTTTTCATTCTTGCCCATCTGATGAGTGTGGAAATGGTAACTCAAGATAGTTTTGACTGGCACAGCTCTAATCATGAGTGAAGTTTGTCATCTTTTCATACGCTTATTGGCCATTTATGCTTTTTCTTTTGTGAAGGCCTGCTCATCACCTGTACCGATGGTGCTCAGTCTCTCTCCTTCTCTCCCTCTGATTTATAAGAGTTTTAAAAAGTAACTTCTTGATATTAACCCCATATCAATCGTCTGTGTTGCAAACGTGTTTCTCCCTCTGTTTTTGTCCTTTTACTTCATTTAGTCCCTTGTAATCCAGGAAGGGTTTAATCTGAATGTACTTCAATATGTCACACCCTTCCTCTATGATTCTTACTTTCATTCTCTTGTTTAGGAAACCATTTCTACTCTGAACACTTTAAGATGGTCCCTTTTATTTCCTTTTAAAAGTTAATAAGTTTTCCTTTTTCCAATCCCTCTAGAATATTTGGGGGGGGGTATTTCCTGTGTTAGCCAAAGTGGTGGTACCAGTTTACACTCCTGCCCTACGAGGTGGTACCAGTTTACACTCCCTGCTTCACATCCTCACCTGTACTTGGCCATGTTTTTAATTATTGCCAATCTGATGAGTGTGGAAATGGGGTGGTAATGGAAAGAGTAAGGCAGTTAAATTGCCCTAATTGCCCAGAAATTTATGCTTTTCCCAGTGACCTGCCATCCACCTGTTTCAAGTTTACAGATATGTGTGGGTCTGTGTCTGACTCTATATCCTGTTTCATTGGTCTGTTTGTCTATCCCTATGCAATTACCACACTAAGTATTATGGCTTTGTAATACCCTTGATGCTTAGAAAGGGAAATCTCCCCATCTTATTTTTCTTATTCAAAGTTGTCTTAGCTATTTTTGACTTGCCATTCTTCATCATGAATTTTAGGCACAACTTGTTGAATTCTGTAGAACACTCTGTTGGGATATTGATTGGAATTAAATTAAATTTATGGGGAAATTTGGAAAGCGTTGACTTATTTTATCGTGTTGAATCTTTTGCACCAGAAGACGGTGTAATCCTTTATTTATCAAGATTTATGTCTTTTATAAGTCCTTCAACAAGGTTGTGATTTCTTTCTCCATAAAAGTCTTACACATATTTTGTTAATTTTGTTAAATACATTCCCTATATATATATTATAATTTTTGGACTACCTTTTTTTCTATTAAGTTTTGCTAGCTATTACTGGGAACTCTATTGATTTTTATATGCTAGTATTCTATCTAGAAACTTCTGTGAACACAACTAAAAGAAATTTCCATCCTGAATGTTTTGCCTTGCTTTTCTTAGCAGTAGGTGTTTTTTATGGTTTTGGAATTTTTTTTTTTTTTTCGGCAGTACGCGGGCCTCTCACTGTTGTGGCCTCTCCCGTTGTGGAGCACAGGCTCTGGACGCGCAGACTCAGTGGCCATGGATCACGGGCCCAGCCGCTCCGTGGCATGTGGGATCTTCCCGGACCGGGGCACGAACCCGTGCCCCCTGCATCGGCAGGCGGACTCTCCACCACTGCGCCACCAGGGAAGCCCTTATAGTTTTGGAATTTTGATGTGCAAGATCACTTTGGGTGGAGGTTTTTGTTTTATCTTTTCTTCTCCTGCTTATTGAATTAATGGTTTTGCACGTGCTTCCATCCATCCTGTAGACCAACAAATCAGAACCAGGTCTGATATTGTTGGGGAGGGCAGCATTCCTGGCCCATGGCGATTCTGCCATGCTATTGTGTATCCAGCCATTGAGCTAATCAATGGTCAACTTATTTCATTTTCCAGTGGTTAAGCTTTGTCCTCATCCTCCTGCTTTCCAAGCCCATTACACCAGGACCAGCCTTTCCTTGCCATTGGAGAAAATCCGCCTTAGCCTTGCTCCAAGCCCTGAGCCCAGCTCCCGCCCCATCCCTCATGGACCAGCTCCCACCCCATCCCTCATGGACCACTTTCTCCACAAGGACAGAGCTTCCAGTTACACCTGTTTGGGCCCTGCTCCAGAGCCCAGCAAGCCTTTGGCTGCAGCCCTACTTACCACTTTTTGTTTCTCTACCTTTCTGGTCAGTGGAGATCTTCACCTTATTTTTGAGTTCATCCATGATTTTCTAATTTATCTGTCCTTGTTCTGTGTTTTGAAGAGAGGATGTGTGTCTAATTTTAAACTTACAGAGCTATCTTGACTGAAAGTCTCTCCAAAATTACCTTTCAAAAAAATTCTTCCAAGCAGCAGGTGGTATTAGAGCATGTTTGGAGACTGAAAATAATTTTTGCATTATTCAGACTATTTAGAAATGAGATCTTTAGCCCATACGAAAATTCATATTCACATGGGGTTCATTTAAGTTACAATTCCCAAAACGCTCAGCTAGTTGACATTTCTAAATGTCTCTTCTGCATAGTTTAACTCTTAGTAAAACCTCGTTTTTCTACAAATGGTTTGAAAAAACTGCTTTGCATTTTACCCCCTGTGACTTTTTGTCATAAATTCCTGAGAGGCGTGAAGTTGGAGTGTTGTTAAATGTGAGAGTGGTCTGTTCTGTTCTAGATCACACACTAATAATGCTTATGCCTGCCATAATTTGAGCAAAGTGATCCATTCTCTCCCCACTGTTGGCATGAATGATTAAGTATGGACACTTGTCTAAATACAGATATTGGTGCTACATGCTACCTATCAACTGACCGACCTGAAACTGGGTATCCTTCATATATAAATGAGCTGATTTATGCTGTCCCAATAATTCATGCGAGTGAACAGAAATGGAAACATTTTATGAGATGCTTAAGCATATATGAAGCTAGTCATTCTTATGAGAATCTTACGAGAACATGACTTCATATAACAAAAATGTTTCATACTTACTAAGTGAATATATTGTGCTAAGCCCATTAGGAAAAAGAACAGCCTTGTGTTTGCTGCTCTTAACAGGGCAGAAGCCACCTAGAAGGGGTGTAGATCAAGCCTGGAATTCCTTGTCAAGGAAAACAGGAGCTGATGTGTGTACATCAGGCTGAAACTAAGGAGACAAGGGAGGTTTATACTGCTTCCCAGATTCCCGTGCAATGTCCCAGCCTTTGTCACGGGCTGTAAAGTAGGATTGAAAACTCAAATGCCTGCAGGGGTCAGCAGGACACATAGATGAGTGCAGGGAGCTGGTGGGCACCTGGGAACCAGAGAGGACACACCTGCCCTCTTAGCCGCCGTCAGGAAGACTCTGGGCCAGTTGCTGCTTTATCTTCTCATTTTCCCAGGGGAGCCAGAAATCTCAAATTGTTCAAGGCTGGAATGAAATTCAAACATTTTAAGGATGATGGTGCACCATAAATCCTAGCCTTCTAGGCCTTCTGAACTCTGACCTCTGTAATCTCGACACATTGAGGTCACTGAGTTTGAGTTCCTTCTTTGGGAACAAGGAGCGGACCAACCATTCCATTTTGCCTGGGGTGGAGGGATGTCTGGGGGGCACTTGCAAGTGCTAAAACCAGGCCAGTGCTGGGTACCTGGGACCACTGTTTCCTGGAAGTCAATCTGGACATGACTCCAAACAGGAAGTCCAGGCGACCACAGGGATGACCTCTTCTGTCTCCTACTTCTGAAAATTATTGTTTCCTAGGTGTTATCCTCTAATTGCTTCCAGTGGGAGGCTGAGTCTGTAACTACCTACTCCCCACTGACTGTAGGAAGAAGTTAATATTCTTTATCATTATGAGTCTAGTTTTTTCTCCTACAAATAATGATATGGAACTAAATCTCAAATTGATGTGAAGATTAAGAGCTTCTATGTATAAATGTTTGAAAATAATAAAATGTTATATAAATGTTTAAATTTTTATTTACCAAGATACTATATTCATTTTCGTACTTACAACAGCATTACCTATACATATATGTGTAGATATTAAGCCTAAATAAATTCAAGAAGAATTAAAGATTGGAATGCTAAGGTAATGAATGTGCACCAAAATAGGGGAATATTTTCATGAAAACTAGTCTTTATATAACACCAAAGGAGAATAACATAACAAGTGTGACTTTGAGAGACACAGTAAACAAAGTTTAGAAAATTGTTTGTACTTTTATGACAGAAGATCACTATTATTAGTAATCAAAGAGTTCTCAAAAAAATAAATGAAAAATACGGACTCCCAAAAGAAGAAAAATTGGAGAACATTCTGGCCAACATGGCTTGGAGAAAACTAAATTTTTTTTTTTTTTTTTTTTTTTTTTTTGCGGTACGTGGGCCTCTCACTGTCGTGGCCTCTCCCGTTGTGGAGCACAGGCTCCGGACGCGCAGGCTCAGCGGCCGTGGCTCACGGGCCCAGCCGCTCCGCGGCATGTGGGATCCTCCCAGACCAGGGCACGAACCCGTGTCCCCTGCATCAGCAGGCGGACCCCCAACCACTGCGCTACCAGGGAAGCCCGAAAACTAACTTTATATGGTAGTTTGGAGCTGTCCCAACCTGCTCTTGTAACTAGATTTGTCACTCACAGTAGTTAATGAATGTGTTACTGGCTATCGCTGGGTTTTTTCACCCCTCTTTCCTTATGCAGATCTGATCATCACATCGCAAGGGTCTTTTCTCAAAACGAACAAATAATCATCCCCTCTGGGGCCATCTTGCCACCAGAGAACCACCGACCGACTAAAGCATGTGCTTTTGTATCTCTCACAGGGACCTGTCCCATGAAAGGACCACTTGCTTTTCCATAATTGTTTCTCATCAGATGCTAAATGGCATACAACGTGGAACACGTTTAGAAGACATTCTAAATGACAGCAAGATTACAAATAGAAATACCCAGGGCCAGCACGTTTGGTTACTGAGTTAACACTACATCACAATCCAGGGGACTGGGGGCAAACTTGAGACCATTGTCTCTGGTGGCTGAGAAGAGAGGAAAGATTCTCTCCCATCTCTTCTGGCCAAAAAACTCCTGGAATTCCTAAAGCAAGAAATAATTTGATCTGATCTTTCCTTTTGCATCCTTCCACCCTCTCTTTTTTCATGCTTGCCAAGCTTTTGAGCATGTCCTTCCCAGCTTTAGTCAATAACTGCTCAGTGTCTACAGTGTGGTCCCTCCATGCTGGCTGCTGAGGGTGGGACCCAACTGTGTGATCCTGGGCTAGTCATTCAACTTAGGCCTCGGTTGTTCCTTCTGTGAAATGGGAATGAGGACTAACCTGGTGGAATTGGGACCCTGTGATGGAGGATTTTGTGAGCTATGGAAAGAGCGACACCAAGAGCCAGTTCTCTAACGGCTTCTTGTGTGGTCAGAGAGACGATGCCAACAGGTGGATGAAACAATGCTGACTGGTGGATAAAGGGAAAACAGGATGTGGCCAGTTGACAAGGAATAATGGTACCAATGACTCCAAAATGAATGACTCACTCAGAATGGCTTAGCTGTCTCTTCGGACCTAGCAAAGTACTTGTGTATGAAATTAAGATCTTTAGAGTGTGTGTGTGTGTGTGTGTGTGTGTGTGTGTGTGTGTGTGTGTTAAGGATTAACAAGCTCCCTGTATATCTTTTAAAAATAGAAATACAATTGTCATCTTTTCAGACAACAAATAATTGTCATAATTTTGTAATCCCAAGAGTAAATCACACTGTGGCAATTTGTTTCATGTTCTTTCAGATTTTTAAAATGCAAACATCAATATAAATTACATATGTGCATATATATGTATTTCTTACATATCATCTGACAACCTTTTTATACATAATAATATCTCAATAAAGTAAAAGTCTACCTTTTCCTTTTTAACAGTTGCACAGTGTTTTCCTATACTGCCATTTATTTAAGCAATCCTCCAAGAGAGATACTTAGGTTGTTTCTCATTCTCTGTATTGTAAACAATGATTCAGTGAACATCTTTGCACATACTTTCTACACATACACATTTATTATTTTAACATTCCAGTCTGTAATTCTTCTCGAATTTATTTTGGCTTAAAGTCTATAGGTATAATAAAGCCATGATGTATAAGTTTGAAAATATATGTAATATTTTGTCCTTTATGTTCTTTTATTTTTCTATTTCCTTAGGACAAACTTCTAGGTAAAATCATTAAATCCAAAGATTTGCATATTCACAGTCCTAATACCTTCCTACAGGTTGTCCCAACTGATATTCTGATCAAACTGTACAAAAGTGTCGTTCTTTTCATATATTCTCATTGGCAATGGTTAGAGTCTCCCTTTAATTTTTGTCAATTGGTAGGAGAAAAGAAATCGTGACTCCCAATTCTCTATTTGCATTCTTTGAAAAGTAAAAATATTTTAGTTTTTCATACATTTATTGGCTACTTATGTTTCTTCTTTTTGGAATCTCCTGGATTCCAATTCCAGAGAAGTGGAACAAAGGTGTGTACTGATAAAATACCTAAACTTGACCGCGTATTTACCTGTACCAGGTGCTACCCCCTCGGGTCTTTGATCGTCTTCTCCCTTTCAGAATTTGAATAGGTGCTCAATTAATAGTTATTGAATAAATAAATGAGCCAAGATCTTTACATGAATCATATTCCTGAATCATCACAACGATTGCTTGAGGTGGGTACCATTTTCCCCCCTTTACAGCCGAAGACAATGAGGTTTAGGACGTGAATTTGACCATGATCAGAAAGATTGTGTCAGGATATAGAACTCGAGTCTCTCCAAGTCCAGAATGCTGTTACTCCTCCAAGAGTCATGAGACAGAGGAACAGGAGCTTATGTTAGAATCAGACCCTTTTGTAGAGAGATGTTTTCACCCCGTTTTCAGGGTGATCAAACTGTGTTGCGAAGCATATAGTGAATGTAATACAACCTGGCCTATTTCTAGCCTAAAATATCAGCCACATCAACCAGTGCTCTTAAGATCAGCATAAAAAGCAGCTTAATTTATTCTAGCAATAGATTCCTTTGCAGCAAGGATAGGTGAGAAGGAAGAAGGTTCTGTGAATGAACATTTGTGGAGCAGACACCTGTGCCAGGTGTGCGTTATTTATTACGTCATCCAGTCCTGACAACAACCATATGAAACGTGCCACCTGGGCTATGCTTCCCTCCCCCGTGTTCACCCAGAGCCCTGGGCTTAGCTTTATCCACAGTATATCAAATTCTGGCTCCCAATCCGTCTTCCTCACCACACTGGGAATTTCTTGAAGGTGGGCACTGTGTCTTGTTCCTTGTCTAAGGAATCTCCACATTCTAGCATGTTGCGTGGCCCCTCTAAGGCTTTAAAAATGTAAATTAATCACTTGTTGTGTAATGTCCAATTTGGAGAAAGGACTTCAGCTCACCTTGAGGGTTTTAAAGTTTAGAGAAATTAGATAATCATGTATATGAAAGAGCTGGAAAATAACCCAAGATATTTTGTGGTGCAACGCTTGATTTTGTGGTATACAAGCTTAAGAAGCAAAGACTTAAAAGGATGGAAGGATCGTCGTGGGTGGAGATTAATCCTGGAAAGATTTATCTCTTTATTCATTTATTCAGTATATTACAAATGCTTGTACTATATCGTGAACTCTCTTGTGTCTAAACATTAACATAATCCTCAACCTCAAGGCACATACGTTTTAATGGAAAAATCAAATATAAGAAGATCTGAGGCTAAAACATAGTCTTCTAATAGCCTGGTAAAATTTTAATAAAAACGTAGGGTGCTATTTTCACTTTACAAAGGCCAATTCTGATCATTTGTTTTTTAAAAATAATTTTTAATACCACTTGCCTCAACCTTTGGCATAATTGAATATGCTTAAGTTTTCCAAGTCTGTTTGAATTCACACGTCTTACAGATGGCAACTCAATCCTCTGGCTCACACTAGGATATTAGGACCCAGAGTTCAAACAAGTACAATGACATCATCATCATCAATGACATCATTATTATTATCATCGTCCTCATCGGCATCATCAGTGACATCATGGGAACATCTATCGAGCATTTACTATGTGCCAGGCTCTGTGCTGATTTCTTGTTGGCTGAAGGATGATGGATGCTCAGCAGCAGCACACTGAGATACAAATATAAATAGTTTATAGGGCAGGGGTGATTTACAAGCAAAGAGGAATTAGAGCTCATACCATCTCCTGATGTCTTAACCTATGTTTTAGAGCAGGCATAAATGGGCTGCGTACTCTGGTCACTATTTAAGGACGGGAGGAAGTCCTGCCCTGAGCATGGTCCACATACTTATAGTTCTGGGACCACAGAGCTATGTGACAACTATGTGACTGTGTGACTGTGGAAGCCTCCCGTGTTGGGAGACCCTCTGGAGATGAACAGTTGAATCAGCTCTTCCTTTGCTAACTCAGTCCCCTAGAGCCGGCTCTCTGCCTAGTGACCCAAGTAAGCCTCTGGGCCATCCAGATTCGCTGTCTCACCCCAGTGGATTGCAGGGATTATCTCATCTCATCCCCCGACAGCCTTATGAGGCATTCTCTATTATTATTTCCATTTTACAGATGAGAAAACTGAGATTTAGAGAAATTAATCTAGTTTACGGTCATCAACCAGTAACGGGCAGGTCAGGGACTCGAGTCCAGCTCTCAGTGATACATTGGCATATAGATTCAATCTAAATGATGGCTTCTACATTTGTATATATTTATAATTTTTATTATATCCTACATATTGTACAGTGCCTAGGCAAAGTGTTGAACTCAGGAAAATTACTCCATAACAACACTAACGGGCATGAAAAATAAAGTTAACTAAAGCTTATTGTTAAACAAAAAAAAAATCTGTGTTCTCTGGTTTGAAGAACTGAGAGCTAAAACAAGCCTGAAAAAAATCCTTAAAGGAGCCAACCAGCCAGCAGCTCACAGTATCGCAGAAAAGAGTATTTTCAGCATCCAACTACGAGAAGACATTCAATACACATTTGCTGACTGGATGGAATCAAACAAACAGACTTTCGTGATTGATACAACATGGAAACTAATTGCAAAACCTATTTGGGGAACAACTTGATGAAAGAAAACAAAACTAAATGGGCCAATGTGAAGGCCGTGTGATGGTATTTGAGCATCTTGGTTTCTGGACTGAAAGGCAGTTGAAGAGGATGTTGTTAAGTGTGGACAACGTGTGAGCAAGGGCCAAATAGAATTTCTTTAACAATCATTTTGGAAGCTGTTTATACAGTCGGCATATGAAAAGCTGTGGAAATTGTTTTTGCGTCTTTGCAAGAGAGTGACTGCATTCAATCTCCCCAGCAATCTCTGTGCATTTGTAAGGTAGTTGCTACTGAAAGAAAACTTATAATAATGCATCGCCTGCATCTCTTATTTCAGCATCAAAATAATATATTTAAGATGATATTCATGTAAATGGTATCACTGCAAGATGAAATCGAATAGTTAAGCTTCAGGGGAGCGGGGAGGAGTGGTGTCAAATGGTAATGCTGAGCTTGGGTTCCTGAGAAAGGAATTTTCCATGGAAATGCAGCCCTCTGAGATTCTTCTGGTGTTTGGGAAGTCAAATTGTCATATTAAATGGTGCAGAAATTGACAGATTCCAAACAAATAGAGAGAGTAACCATTGGAGGGTGCACAATAATCTGGCGATATGGAAATTACAAATTATAATATTTTCCCCTTGAGTAAATGAAATATGCAAAAGAACAACTACATAATACAATAGGGTTTGTGTAATCCCTCGGTAGCTACGGTTAGCAAGCTACTTTATCACAGTTGCATACTTCTTAGTTAATAATTAATGCACAAAATTAAGTTTAAAATAAACTGTAAAACTTTTTTAAAGTTCAGCTTTTACATAAAGTGTCATCAGGAAATATCAGAAGGCTCTGGCCACCCATGGCATAAATCTTTAAAAATATCTGCATTTTTTTCTGAACACTCTGCTTTTTTATGGTAATGCTAACTCTTCTTTATATCAGGGAATTTTTCTAATCTGTTTTCAGCCTATTTTTTTTCTTTTTTTTTAGTTTTTATTTTATATTGGCATATAGTTGATTTACAATATTGTGTTAGCTTCAGGTGTACAGCAAAAAGATTCAGATACACATATCTATTCTTTTTCATTTTCTTTTCCCATATAGGTTGTTACAGAATATCGAGTAGAGTTCCCTGTGCTACACAGTAGGTCTTTGTTGATTATCTATTTTCTATGCAGTAGTGTGTATGTGTTAATTCCAAACTACTAATTTATCCCTCCCCCTAGCCTTTCCCGTTTGGTAACCATAAGTTTGTTTTCTATGTCTGTGAGTCTGTTTCTGTTTTGTAAATAAGTTCATTTGTATGTATTTTTTAGATTCCACATGTAAGTGATATCATATGGTATTTGTCTTTATCTGTCTGACTTACTTAGTATGATAATCTCTAGGTCCATCCATGTTGCTGTAAATGGCATTGTTTCATTCTTTTTTTATGGCTGAGTAATATTCCATTGTGTATATATATATATATATATATATATACATACATATATATATACCACATCTTTACCCATTCATCTGTCAATGGACATTTAGGTTGCTTCCATGTCTTGTCAACCTATTATTATACGTAGTAATCTTGGTTCTAAAGAAATAGAAAAGTTTAATAGAAAAGTGAGTTGCCTCATATTTACAGAGACAACAGGTCAGCCCAGGGGAAGTTTCTGAAGTGTGTAGACAGGCATGATGCTGAGATGGAAATACTGTACCAGAGGCAACACTTAAACGACCAGGGCAAGCCAAGTGGCCCTGTCCTCGTGGTCAAGCCAGTCTTGAATGCCAGGGGAGGATAAATGTGCTTAGGCTAGCAATGATTCTCAAACATTTCCTCTGAAAGTGGTTCTAAGCAACTGTTACAAAGGTACAGGATCAGTAAGACCCAGATATTATATCAATACTTGGACTTAACCAAGGAGACTTTATGTGCCTTCTGACTGATGCTGGGCTGGTTACCAAGCAAAGAGTAATTGAGAGCAGAATAGCAGAGTTTTATAGGAACTTGGCAAAACTAGAGCAGATTCTGTTGGGCTGTCCCATACATGTCTACTCTCTACTCAATCTTTGTTATGCTTGAAATGCATGAAAACAGGAAATTGCCTTTAAGTGGATGCAAGGTATTAGAAAAATGAATGCCCAATTACTAGGAAGGGAAGTCTGGTAAAATGTTGGTGGATTCTTCAGAATTAAACTTATGCAAACGGATAAGAGTAAATGGAAACACAGTAAAGCATGAAGTGCTAAATGTGCTAAAGAGTGTCATTCAGAAATCATTTATCAGGGACTCATTCTTTAAGTTGAACTCGGTAAACATCCATTACATGATGCTCTCACATTGGACAGTGGGTGAAAAATGAAAGGTACTGATCCTCAGAGACTAACATGGTATAATGACAAAGTCAATGAATAAAGCAGAACAATTGATCCGGGTTAGGAGAGCTGAATACAGCTCACTTCGGGGTGTTTGGGAGGCTGCTGGTCAAGGAAGGTGGTTTGGAGTCTTCTGGAGAAGACTCCAGATGGAAGGGCTGGGCTGGTTGGTGCTGACTGGACGGAGGAAGCGTGAGTACAGGTAGGAGGGGCAAGGAGGCCGGCTCACCTGTGGAGCGTCAGCTGGAATATCAATGGAGGGTGATGTATACACTCTTGGAGTAGTTCATACACTGGGTAAGTGCATTGAGGAAGGCCTCACGTGGGTGTATGCAGAGATGCATGTGGACGGAATTGTGGCTGGTGATGGGGGCTGACTGATTACAAAAACGTACTCGGTGTAACATGAGGACAATTTGCTACTGCCACCTGGGTTAACCTCTTCTGGCAACCCTTCAGAGGGGACATTATGGGAAACTTTTAGCAGAATCCCTAAGACAAGGCTTGGACCTATAGATGAGACAGTTTCTGTGGTCTCTCTTGGCTCTCAAAATTTCACAGTTTCAACTTTTCTCTAATTAATACCACTTATAGCCAAACATCCAGGATCATTCCTATTGCATCTCTTTTGTTCACTGTACCCTTGTTTGTTGAATTGTTTTCCCCACTAATCTGTAAACTCCCAGAGGCCACAAACCATATGTGCTCTTTCTTCTCTGCATCTCCAACGAGGTATGAGAGTTGCATATTATCCCATTGGTGCTTCACCAGTTCTTGTCCAGTTTGGGGATTGGTATCAGAGCCTCTAAACGCCTGTGTTATTTTTTTTGAGCATCCACAGAAGAGATGGTACGTCTCCAGTCTTCCACGACCTAATGAGCAAACTCGTACCTGCTGTGGCCCAGAATTAGCCAGAACAAGGCTCCAGCATCTTTATTCCCCCAGTTCGAAGTCTTTGATGCAAATTAAATGGAGGGACCCGGTACAGCTCATTTACTTACCCTGACATTTTAACTGAATGCTCCTTGACTTAATTTTTTCCCAATGAGTATAAAGCATCGAGAGACTCTCCCATAAACATGGAGTTGCCTCTGACAGCTTCTGGGAAGGAGCCCCAAGGGGATAGCTTGGTGATTTACTGTACTAACAGCACCGCAGAACAGCTTTGGCACCAGAAGTTTCTAGGGCTTAATTACTGCCTTTAAAATTTAAGCCAGAGTTAGGCACTGAGCAGTACCCAGCAGAGGAGGAAAAAAAAGGCAAAATTACATAGCAAAAAAAAGACTTGTAAGATGAAGTTGGTGTTATTCTTTGTCGTAGTTCCTGTGGAGACACCAACCTAAATATTTCATCTTTCTTTCTATGGTTAATATTATCCATTCTTTGTATGTCCTCTATTATCTATACAAAGAGACCTGACCCCTTTGAATCCAACTGAAGTATTCTCTCCAGAGGTATTACAGGACTTTTACCTACTCCTTAAAAAAATCAGGATTTTTCTACTCCTTTCAGACAATCTCTGGCCAAGGACATAAAAATTCCAGTAGTCTCCGGAAAATATTCATATACTTTTCATTCTCTGAACCACCCGTACCCCCTTCTCTCCCATTTACTTGTTGAAAATATACTATATTTTAAGAACAGTTCAGAGTTCCAAAGACAAAGCACAGAAAAAAAACAACCCACAAATAATGCTGGCCTGCTAGCTATTTTAAGAAATAACAATTAGAGAAATACAGATTTTTCTCTAAGGGGAAAGCCTTTCTTCGAAGTGGGAAATCACTTTTCATTAAGAAGGAGTTGGTTAATACCCTCCAAAGTTCTTCATTTAATGGGGAAAGGATGCCTCTCATGTTCGCTTCTGTGCTCTGTTGATTGTGCTTTAAGAATTTAGCAGCTGTGTTGGGCTTCCCTGGTGGCTCAGTGGTTGAGAATCTATCTGCCTGCCAATGCAGGGGAGACGGGTTCGACCCCTGGTCTGGAAAAATCCCACATGCCGCGGAGCAACTAGGCCTGTGAGCCACAACTACGGAGCCTGTGCTCCGACAAGAGAGGCCGCAATAGTGAGAGGCCCGCGCACCGCGATGAAGAGTGGCCCCCGCTCGCCGCAACTAGAGAAAGCCCTCGCACAGAAACGAAGACCCCACACGGCCCAAAATAAAATGAAATAAATAAATAAATAAATAAATGAAAAGAATTTAGCAGCTGTGAACCTGAGGGCAATATTTCAAAAACCAGACACTGATTGCCCTTGTCCTTGGGAGAGGTGGAAAACCTAAGTGAATGGGAGCTGAATTTTAAGGGTGTCTAGGAATTCTGAAACGTATTTTGGGCAACCAGACTAAACAGATCGGGTCATCTTTGGCATTTGGGAGCTAAGAGCTCTGTGGAGAGAAAACTACAGAAGAGGAAGTGGTGCTTCAACCCCTTTTACCTGCTGCAACCCATCTGCTGGGACTCCTAGCTCCTGAGCCATCCTTTGGCACTGTTGGAACTCCTTATAATTCCCCAGTTTGATGTTATTGCCAGTGTCTTCTCTCTGCCTGGCTATCGGATAAGAGCTCAAACATCACCTCCCCCCCAGGTAAGATTTCACTGACTTGCCCAGCTGGCCCGACACCCCTCCTCTCTGTTTCTTTGGTTCCTCATTTATCCCCCTTGTCACACTGAAATCTCCATTCAGCTTCCTTCCCAAGGAGGCTGGATTCTAGAGCTCTTGAACGATGTCTTGATTTCTGTAGCTGCACAGCTTAGCACACACAGGTGCCCAGCAAATATTTACTGACAAAACTCCTAGGCACAGGAGCTCTTTTACTATTGACCTAATTTCAAGGGCCACCATTCTGCAAGTGTAATATCAACTTTCCAGTGTTCCAGAGATATGCCTGTTGGAAAACAGCAAGTCATTTTAAAGTCTGTGTCTAGTGCGTGGATGGATGATGACCTGAAATAGTCTCCCTTCCCAGAAGATAAAATAAAGAGAAATTGGGTGTGATTAGGAAAGATGCATCCCTACCCCCTAATTACGTTAGTATGACATGAAACGGATAATAGGGAAATAATAATGTGGTTGGAAAAGTCTTGGCTAAGGAAGGACCAGCCGTGAGTGGGGCTTTGAAAGAGGAGGAGAAATGCATTTAACAGAACTGATGGTGCTACGTCACCAGCCTCTTCATCGGATTGAATGTGTGAGTCACGTGGCCCTTGGTGGGCTGGGGTCCTTTATCCCACCGAGTTCTCTGATCCTTCTAGCACACAGTGTCAGTCACATGCTCCAGGATTTACATCAGACTTGCCAGGAGCCAGAAGTTGTTCTGTGAGATTGTGAAATAGAAAACTGAATTCCTGAGCATAAGTAGCAGCGGATGACATTTGCTTTCTATTGTGTATGGCCGGGAGGGCTCGAAAAAATCGTTTTTCTAAAGCCTTGGTATCATTTTTGTTGTTAATACACTTGTGATAGAAAGACTCAGGGAAATAATTAAGATCACTTACATATATGTTTCTAGCCAATCATAAAGCACTGCAGTGAGGGACTAGGACACAGGTGCAGCCCAGTTGGGACCCTGTCTTGGTACCATCACTCCTGGTTGACCTTGGGAATGACACGTCTCTGGACTTTAGTTCTGTCACCTGTCGAATGAAGAGTTTAATCTAGATGATCTCTTCCGAGCTCTAAAATCCTGCAAGACAAAGTCTCCTCTTTTTATTTTTTTTTTTTTAGTACCACACTGCAGTTTAATTGTATCAGGTTCATACACCAGTATATCAACATCCATAAGTGAAAGTCTTTTCATAGAATTACAGCAAATATCTTCATAAGGGCCATACATATAATACATTTAAAGTATTAAAAGGTGGAGTTGAACTCAACAGCAAAATGTAAAAGCTATATCCTGTTAACACGCTTAATCTGAATTAACTTGAATCTTTCTATGATTTACCATTCAAGAAATTAGAATGGAATAAATTCCTTGTCCAAAGCAGTCTGTTCATTTATAAAACTGTAAGTTAATTAGGATCACTACCTGCCCAATCAGATAGCAGAGGGCCTTTCTTCATAATGTTTATGCTGCCCCGGATATTTATAACATCGCCTTAAAAAAAAAAAAACACGGGCTTCCCTGGTGGCTCAGTGGTTGAGAGTCTGCCTGCCGAGGCAGGGGACGCGGGTTTGTGCCCCGGTCCGGGAAGATCCCACATGCCACGGAGCGGCTGGGCCATGGCCGCTGAGCCTGCGCGTCCGGAGCCTGTGCTCCGCAACGGGAGAGGCCACAACAGTGAGAGGCCCACGTACCGCAAAAAACAAACAAACAAACAAAAAAACACTTTGTAAGGGCAAAGCTGAAAGTTACCATTTTCTCTGCTAAATAAATGCAATGTATGCACAGCTTCTGGAAGTAATTCAAAGGTTCAAATTCTTAATGTGAAACCAAATAGAGAAAGATTCAGAAGCAGTAAATTTTTTCCACTTTAATAAAATGATACCTAGGTATGACAGGGGATAATTCAAGTTCATAATTAATAAGTCACTGAAAAGACATTGCATTCATTCATGTATCATTAGGTTAGGAAAGATACGAGGACATGCTCAAGTCACTGAACTGGCCTAGAATCAACATTTTACTGGTTTATTGTGTCCCAGACTATTACCATTTGAGTTGATACATTAACAAACAATTTAAGTGTTCAATTATGCTAAGCATAAAGCACCTGTGAGCAGTGGCAACCACACATTTTAAAGCTAAAAATAAACACGTTTAGACGCTACGTCATATGTTGTCAAAAACGGTGACTATTAATATGCCAAATGATTAACTTTAAAATATAGTGCCAGATCCTCTCAAGGAAATGTAAAAATACTGCTATCATTGTTAGTTTTCAATTTTATAGGAATTATACAGAAGTTAGAAATATATGACTGTCAATACTTTCTTTGGATAGTTATAGTATAGTATATAGTTACAGATGGCTTTGTCTAGAAGACTGGAAAAGTGTTCATGGAATAAACACTATACTCTGATTGCCATAAATCAACAAAATACCAACTGTGTCCTGTGGACATGGTAGAGAAAATGGCAATTTTGAAGAAGGAGCGCTTCTAAAGGCTTTTCTTGGAGGCAGCCAAGGGCTTTTTTCACATTACTAAAAGACTAAGTAATGTGATTATGATTACTTTAATTCCTACCAACCAAACTTCCACTTAGGTATAGATCTGTGGTCCCACCCTATTTTCCTTCTGTCCACCAAGCTGGCTTCGGTGCTCCATGATCCACTGTATCTTTTGGTCTTCCCCCATTATAGCAGCAGCCTGGTGGTGCCATCCGTTGAGCAGGTAGACCACTAATTCATAGGTGGCCATCATAATGGCTGTGTTTGGAATCTGTCTCACCAGATGAGCTGTCAGACCACAGTAAAGAGACCCATAGCCTTCTTCTTGAACAAGCACAGACAGTGTCTGAAAAAAGGATCTAATTTTGTTCCCTCTTCACGCAGTCTTGTTCTTACAACTTCATGTGGATATGCTAGAGTTGTGGCACACATTTTTGAGGTGGCAGCAGCTAGCATCATTCCCACAAAATCTGATGCTTCTTTTAGATTCTGCTTCATTTTCCATCATAGAAGCAATCTTATATTCCAGTAGTTTTTACTTAATACTTTCATAAATAACAAAATGGATAACAGTCTCTGATATGCCAGCATATGAAGCAGACATGCCCCTATAAAATCCTCTAAGTCCATCTGTCTGATACACTTTATGGACACACTCAAAAGCACCCATTTGCTTTTCCCCACGGCTCCTGGCATCAAGCTGTCACCGAGTCTTTATCAGCCAAATGGGGTTGGTCGCTGTGACTGCGGTAAAACGAGGTTTAAGTTAGTCCATATTTCTACAGGAAGTGACCTGCGGATGGGGAGCATGAGATGACACGATCTCACTCTTTTCTCGGGAGAAATGTACAGTAAACGCCTGCCGTTGCAGCTGAAATCTTGTACCTGGGTAGAATCAGGTTCAAATAAGCCATTCAACTTTTCCGCGCAGTTTGAATAAGCAGCAAAGTATGTTGCTCTGGAAGGGGCCACCCCCAGTAAATTGCGGCCTAATCCTCTAAACAGACAACGAGGCCCTTCTTTTTCCAAGATCACCTTTAGACAATGGAGAGGTCCGGGAGACACTACTCGATTGACACTGGCTCCAGCCATGGTGTTCAGCTGAACTTCAGAGATGTAAAGTGTCACAGAAGATGACTGTAGCCCTGTTTTTACAACTTCCAGTGGACATGTCGGAAAGAGCTCCCACTGTGCCACCACATCCTCCGGCGGCAAACAGACGTACCTGCGTGTCCCTCTGGCTCATTCTACCCCCCCGCGTGTCCTCCGGGCGCTTAGGCGGGACCGCAGCTTCCGCCCCGGCCCAGCACTGGAACCGCTCGGCGCCCCCGTGACGGCGACGGGAACTGACTGAGACGCGGCTGCAGAAGGCAACCTGAGCCGCCCTCCCCGCGGCGCTGCAGCTACGCCGCCTCCCACTCTGGCTCGGTTTTCATCACCCGCGCTGGAGGGCAACCCCGAAGTCTCTTCTTAATAGTGTTTTCAGCACTTTTATAGAGCATTTGTGTTTTACCCTCTAAGAATCATCTATTATATATTGCAAACGTGTAAGTGGTTAATAAATAGTAAGTTACCGACTTTTAACTCTAAGTTTTAGGAAGTGAGGTTTCTACCCTAGATATACTTGCATGTAATCTGTTTGCTAATGAAATAAAGGAAAGAGGTGGGCATTGAATGAAGTATACCACATGTTCATTCTTTGTTATTTTAAGATGAATCGGGAGATTGGGATTGACATATATACACTATTGATACTATGTATAAATTAGATAACTACCGTATAGCACAGAGAACTCTACTCAGTGTTCTGTGGTGACCTAAATGGGAAGGAAATCCAAAAAAGAGGGGCTATATGTATACGTATAGCTGATTTCACTTTGCTGTACAGTAGAAACTAACACAACATTGTAAAGCAACTATACTCCAATAAAAATGAAAAAAAAAAAAAGACGTGAATAGTTCAGCTCACCGAATAAATCTTTACCCTGAGAAAAATCTTTAGTAGGGAATTTTCAGGAAGTGCAGACTCTAGGGCACTGGAACCACTCCCTCTAATTATTTTCAAAACCACTGTAAACAAAATACTCTAGATTTGGAAATGATTCCCATTTCCTGGGGCTTTGTGTTCATGGCAATCAGTTAAAAAGTGAATGATGTAAAGTGCCTGCGTTTTTGCTCCATCGTTTATACATTTGAACATATATGTGACCACAGATTGGAAATCATTGAATGAGTGGGTGCCATCAGTAAAAAGCATAGAAGATTGTTTGTAAATATTAAAACGAATGAGCAATGATGAGCAGGGGCTTTTTATAGGTGAGCAAATGGATTTAAAAAAAAAAAAGCTTGTATTTTATTATAAAGTGAATGGATGGGGTCGGGGGTGGGCAGTTAGGATTTCTGACCATCTAATCAGATCTTCAGCCCTAAAACATAAACCCCCGGTCAGACCTGAGCTGGTGTCTCTGAGTCCATGTGCAGAACTAAAAAGCTCTCTTCCCCACACCCTGGGCTGCACTGGAGGAATTTTAGTTTAGTGGAAAAAGTGAATGATTGGAAATAGGCTTCTACAAACTTTTATTGTTCTGTGGGTAAACAGAGATAATCCGTCTTCAAAGGTCTTTTTGCCAGCCAGGAACTCAATTATAGTGTAGCTATAATTCCCGAAGTCTCTGCCCTGCACCTACTTATTATTCTCTGCACAGATCTTTAACAGCTATTCATTAGTTCAAGAGACCTTTGCTGTTATATGAATCACCTTTTGGTGGGTACCAAGAAAGGTATTCATTCTACACAGCTGCTACTTTATTGCAACCCTTCCATGCTTCATTTAAATTACACTCTGACCTTTTGAAAATGGGGCAGAGATTTCAAAAGTTTATTGGATATTCTCTGAAAAGCTGTTACCCTGTTTTTGCTTCTTGATTTATAAGGTGTTCTTATTCTAAAATGCAGAAACTCACACTTTAAATGTAGATACTCACACTTAAAGAGATTAGCTATAAATAAACACCACACACACAATACCTTCAAGGGAAAGGACGATAAAACCATCTGTGATGGCTTCGTGTGGGCAAGAAAAGCCGACAGAAGGGACCTGGGGTGGAGGGTTTATTCCATAAGAGGTAGAAGAGGGTCAGCAAGTCAGAGTGAGACCCCCCCCCCCCGCCTTCTGCACAGACTCTTCTGCACAGACTCTTCTTGGATATCATTTTAAACAGAGGAGTAATGATCCTTGGATTCTAGAGAGGTCTCGGGGTGTAACGGAAAGAATATTATCATCAAACGCCAATGTCTAGAGTACAGATATGATGCCCAGAGAAAGGGTGAGATCAGTGTTGACTGGAGTTCTGGGGGGCGGTGGGGGGCGGGAAGTGTTTCAATGGGCAGTGGGCAAATACAGAGGGAATGCATAAAGAAGTCAGCATATGGGAAGAAATATTTTAATGCTATTTATACCAAAAAGATATGAAAGAAATTAATCTTTGGAGAATAATGTACGCATTTTTTTTTTTTTTTTTTTTTTTTTGCGCTACGCGGGCCTCTCACTGTTGTGGCCTCTCCGGTTGCGGAGCACAGGCTCCAGACACGCAGGCTCAGCGGCCATGGCTCACGGGCCCAGCCGCTCCGCGGAATGTGGGATCTTCCCTGACCGGGGCACGAACCCGTGTCCGCCGCATCGGCAGGCAGACTCTCAACCACTGCGCCACCAGGGAAGCCCTAATATACACATTTACATTTGATCTGCAAGTCAGGTGGTCATGTGGCTTGATGGTTTCTGAGTTAAGACCAGGCTTTCTGCTGGGTCTTATTCTTCCTTTTGCTTCCTTTCTGCATGTTGAGGAGTCATCAGCTGATTCATGCCTGGGAAAGTGGTTTTATGCATTTACACATTTTAAATATGTACACACTGCTATTTTTAAGATGGATAACCAACAAGGACCTACTGTATAGCACAGGGAACTTTGCTCAATGTTATGTGGCAGCCTGGATGGGAGGGGAGTTTGGGGCAGAATTGATATATGTTTATGTATGGCTGAGTCGCTTTGCTGTGCACCTGAAACTATCACAACATTGTTAATCGGCTATACCCCAGTATAAAATGAAAAGTTTTTAAAAAGTAGTAGAATATTTAACATACTTTGTAAAGATAAGGAGTGACTGTGAATATCTTTTCTACCACCCAGAGGTTTGCTGCTTATTTTGTGGCAAATTTAAAACAGTTGGGAATGGAAAGATGAATTGCACATTTTTTTTCTTTTGCAAAAAGACAAGAGCTTCAAGTTGTGAACCTATCCTATGATGAAAAGTGGCTGTCAGAGTGTGCTACCTAGCAATAATAGATGCACTTAATCCATCATTCTGTGGCCAATGCAACTTAATATTGGAAAAAAAATAAGCGCTTTTGGGCTTCCCTGGTGACGCAGTGGTTGAAGGTCCGCCTGCCGATGAAGGGGACACGGGTTCGTGCCCCGGTCCGGGAAGATGCCACATGACGCCGAGCGGCTGGGCCCACGAGCCATGGCCGCTGAGCCTGCGTGTCCGGAGCCCGTGCTCCGCAACGGAGGGGCCACGACAGTGAGAGGCCCGCGTACCGCAAAAAAATATATATAAAATAAGGGCTTTTGTCTAATGATTAGTGACGTTGAGCATCCTTTCATGTGTTTGTTGGCCATCTGTATGCCTTCTTTGGAGAAATGTCTATTTAGGTCTTCTGCCCATTTTTGGATTGGGTTGTTTGTTTTTTTGATATTGAGCTGCATGAGCTGCTTGTATATTTTGGAG
The DNA here is from genome assembly GCA_004363435.1 of Platanista minor. Classification (NCBI taxonomy): domain Eukaryota; kingdom Metazoa; phylum Chordata; class Mammalia; order Artiodactyla; family Platanistidae; genus Platanista; species Platanista minor. The sequence goes on along the minus strand of RJWK010000691.1, from coordinate 18,053 downwards.
ATTATCCTTTGTCAGTTGCTTCATTTGCAAATATTTTCTCCCATTCTGAGGGTTGTCTTTTCGTTGGTGGGAAAGTAAATTGATACAGCCACTATGGAGAACAGTATGGAGGTTCCTTAAAAAACTAAAAATAGAACTACCATAAGAACCAGCAATCCCACTACTGGGCATATACCCTGAGAAAACCATAATTCAAAAAGAGTCATGTACCATAATGTTCACTGCAGTGCTATTTACAATAGCCAGGACATGGAAGCAACCTAAGTGTCCATCGACAGATGAATGGACAAAGAAGATGTGGCACATATATACAATGGAATATTACTCAGCCATAAAAAGAAATGAAATTGAGTTATCTGCAGTGAGATGGATGGACCTAGAGTCTGTCCTACAGAGTGAAGTAAGTCAGAAAGAGAAAAACAAAGACCATATGCTAACACATATATATGGAATCTAAAAAAACAAAACAAAAAAATGGTTCTGATGAACCTAGAGGCAGGACAGGAATAAAGATGCAGACGTAGAGAATGGACTTCAGGACACGGGGAGGGGGAAGGGTAAGCTGGGATGAAGCGAGAGAGTGGCATGGACGTATATACACTACCAAATGTAAAATAGATGGCTAGTGGGAAGCAGCTGCATTGCACAGAGAGATCAGCTCAGTGCTTTGTGACCACCTAGGGGGTGGGATGGGGGGTTGGGAGGGAGACACAAGAGAGAGGGGATATGGGGATATATGTATAAGTGTAACTGATTCACTTTGTTATACAGCAGAAATGAACACAACATTGTAAAGCAATTATACTCCAATAAAGATGTTTTAAAAAAAAAGAGCTTTTGGAAAGAAGCTATTGCTATGGAGAAAGCATTTTGAAAATGGGTCTTGGGATATGTTACTATCATTATGTGACTCTTCTGAGGAAAATGGTTTAAATGAATCACTTACAGAGACTTTCATATTTTTATACTTAAAAAACTTGGGAACAATGTTTAAACAGAAGAGTTTCAGAGCATTTTGAACCAATTTGTTGAAAATAAAAAAAGTGTAGCACCTTCTGGTTAGTAAATGAAAACATTTGCAAAGAGAGAAATGTATTAGCTGAATTTCAACAAATTTTTGTGTGCTTGAAGGAAGGGACTGAAAACAGAAGATTCGGGGCACAAGAAATGACTTCCTCCACCTGGGTTACAACAGCCATTAAGGCTGCATTGGAGAATAGGCTGAATTTAGTAAATTGTAAATTTTGTAAATTGAATTACAATAAACTGTAGGTTGTTCAATCACGAATTTTTAAACAAAATTTTCAAAAATAATGACGTTCAATTACATTATGGTCCCTAGAATATTAATAATAATTGCTTATAAAGAACACAATTTTGTACCTTCAACAAATAATCCATTATTAAATTTTAGTTCATCCGTTTCAAATTTGTATCTGTATCTATTTTGTAATATACCTGGGATATTTACATGTCAATACATGTATTTACATGGGACAATATACATGTAATATGTATATGATATATATGAGGATAGTACTACATGTACATATATTTTATAAGTAACTTGTATGTGTGCATATCTTTATAATTTACAAGGAAAATATATACATACTTTGAGACTATGTGCTCAAAACCATTTTTTTGTTCAAAGTTTAGAGACCAAGGATATAGAGGAAAGAATATTTATGGAGGATTCAGAAGACCCAAGTCCTAGTCCAAGTTCTGCCGTTAAGACGTGGTACCTCATGCAAGTCAGAGCTGATGGGTGAAGAACAGAGCTGTCCTGCAGAGTTTGAGAGGATTGGGGGAAATATGATTATGTGTGTTCATTGCCTGGCACAGAGCAGACTAGAGATAGCCTCTGTAACTCGTGGTGGCCAATGGAGGGGACACTGAGACCAACTGGCCCATCACTTAATTATCCAGGTGAGGACATGGCAGGAAGAGGGAAGAATGGATTTGCTCCATCTCTTAGGGCAAGTGCTGGCAGGGCCACCACTGAACTCCACCTGTGAGCTCTTTTGAGATTTCATGTTAGTCCTGGTGACAACTTCTGATGATGAATTTCTTATTACAACATTTCCTCCACGGGTCGGCTCTTACGGTATCCCAGAGGAGGGCTATGAAATCTATATGTAAACTTACCATCTATATGAGTTAGGTTTTCATATTAAAAGACCACCCCGTTGACATTTCTTGATTTTAATTTCTTCTTCCCACTACCTTTAATTCCCCAGGATGGAAGCATTCTGGGGAGACCAGAAGAACCAATGGTGGGACCCCAAAATTTCTGGTAGGCTCCAGACAGTATCAGAAACTAGGAAGAGAGTAAGGCATGTGCTTATTGATTAGAAAGGGCCAGGGCTAAAGATAAGACTAGTCTGAATCAGTGACTCTGAGCTTTTGGGGTATCTTCTGTTCCTCTGAGAATATGATGAAATATATGGGTCATGTCTCTAGAAAACACACATATGAACCTGCATATGATATTTTACATAAGATTCCAGGAAATCACACAACTTCTGGAGTCTACCCATTGGCCTCATTTTATGTAAGTTCCAGCTCCGATACTCTGTCCATTTATAAATATTGAGAAGAGGAAATTCCTTTCCTAAGGTTTGACTGTTCACACCCTCGTCCCAACATCACCCATTTGTACATGTTCCCCCTTTAATTAGGTTTGGTGGCCTTGGTGATAAAATCAAATGCATTTCAAAGGTGTTCTTAATTTCTACCTGGATCAATTCATCCCGCCAACACCTGGGCAAGGGTTTCTGAAAGCATATGGTGCTCACATCAGCATTTCTACTGTATTTCTCCTTCATGCAATCTTTTTAAAAAAATATATCTTATTGAAGTGTAGTTGATTTACAATGCTGTGTTTCCTTTCTGCAATCTTGATCATGACTCTTCCAAAATGTTTCCTTCTTGAAATCTGGCAACGCGACTTCTTTGTCAATTTTGGTGTAATTGAAGCAGGCAACATCACTTCAGAGTACACCTGTTCAGAAAGACGTGTGGTGTTGAAACTTTTTTATAACTAATGGAAGAGGTTTAACATTTATGCACTGCTTACCCTGCACCAGACCCTGTGCTAGGGGTGTCTGTTGAATCCCATCATTATTTCTTGTAATGTGACTATTAGGTTTGATGTTACTGCTTTTATTTTAGAGATGCAGAAATTAAAGAGAATTTGAGTAATTAAGGAGCAAATTAGATGCTCAGACTCCTAGATTACAATTCTAGAATTACCCCTCTCAGTGTGGGACTTCAAACCCATCACTGAACCTTCTCTTTGCGTTTCTCCATCTGGAAATTTTGTCTGTCTGCCACGGACTTTGTATATTTACACAGATGAGTGATTAAAGAGAGGAGATTTTGACTTTGGCAATACCATCTGTTATTCTGACACAGATCTGAGTTTTACTTATTAGTCAACAAAATTTGTCTCCAGTCCCTCAGCCTCCAACTGAAGTTTTAGGTGTGAAGCCCTTCAGAGAAGGGAGCATTTGCAGCCCTGAGGAAGTCTAATTGGAACCAGCTCCCAAAGTAAGTCATGAAAAAGCCATTCCTGCTCCAAATCTGAAGAAGGAAGTCAACGTGAAAAACCCATTTAGAGAAGAGTCTGCCAGTTTATTTGGAAACTTCAGAGGGCTGTGTGGTCTGTCTGGAGTATGGTCAGCTAACAGCACAAAACCCTTAAAATTGCTCTGTCATCAGCCAACAAAGCTGAGGGAAAACAGTAAACATGTCTTAACTTCAAACTTACGCTGGCAAGTTTTAGTCATTTCATTATTAGTTAAAGAAAGATTATGTGTGTTTATATGCATTTGTTTCTCTGTTTATGAACCTTGGAAGTAGAGACTGTAAGTTAATGAAAATTCTCAAGTCTCTATATGACAAATATAATGCGTTGATGGAGATGGTGTTGACAATGATGACACATATGCTCTTAAAGAGAATTTTTGGATAGCACTAGTGTATTACAAACCCATGGTAGCCGTATATAAAGACAATGATAGAACCCCCTGCCACAGGGTCTTTGCATATGCTAGTCTCTCTTTCTGGAACATCTACCCTCAGCTTTCTTTCCATGGTTAGTCCTGATGCAGGCTTCCGATCTTAGCTCAAAGGCCACGTTCCAGCCCACTGAGACTAGATCAGATTCCTCTGTGATAAGTTCTCTTTGTTCATTGTTATTTTCTTTTAAAATGCTTAATTAGTAGTTATATCTTAGTTGATTTAACAATTTGATTATGTGCCTTAGGCTGTAAGTTGTATAAGAGGACAGTTGTGACTAGTCCATACAGTTGCTTAATAAAGGTTTGTTAAAGGAATGAATGAATGAAGAAAGAATACATGTGACTTGACCAAGCACAAGTTTTCCTAAGGAAGTGAAACAACAGAGATTAAAGAGAAGACAGGACTTAGATGATTCAGTGAACAGATAATCGAGGGCACCAAGATATTGGAAACAGCTTCCCTCTTGCGTATCCATTATTAATCATTATGACTTCCACAGCTACGTTTGTGGCTTTTGTTGATCATGATCCAGATTTGCCCCCCTTCTTCTCCAGGCCTGCTTCATTTGTTCTTCCTTTGAGTCTTTGGGTCCCTCATTCTCTATGAATAAAGTACCTTGCATCTTCAATCTCTTCCCATCCACCTAATGGAGAATATGATGGTCTGTAGGAGAGCATAGCCTTGAGGAAAGAAGACCTGGCTTTGGATGTCGGGCTCTATCACTTGGGCACACAGTTCTCTATTTGCTTTTCTCCATCTGTAAAATGGGCCTTTATTAGATAGCTATTGGTGCAATAACGCTACGTAACAAACAACCCCAAACAAATATTGTTCTTTCTCAAGGGTCTGTGGATTGGCTATGGTTTGGTGAATCTCAGCTAGGCTTGGCTCTGGGCTGAATGTTGAGTTCATATCTTTTCCACGTTTCTCACTGGGGCCACGGTTGGGGGGCAGGAGGTATTCAGGGCATGCCTTCCTCTGGATGGACAACAGGACTGTAAGAAAGTGGGAGGGATACCCATGGCTCCTGATGGCCTCTACTTGGAAATGACACAGTTACTTAAGCCGACATTCCATCAGTCAAAGCAAGTCTCAGACCCGAGGCCAACATCAAACAGGAGAGCAGTTCACACCTTCCACCGTGGGAGCTGCTGCAGAGTCACATGGAAAATATAATTTTATAACAGGGAGGAAGCAAAGAATTGAAAACAATGTAACCTACCACGGCAATCTACACATATGTGGGAGGGTCAAATAGGGATCCTGTGAATGGGTTAAAACATCTGTTTTTATTGCTATTGTGAAAAATACTTACATTTGTCTTTCCTCTAATGAAACGTTGTTCCTTGAAGTACGTCAAAGTGGGTGCCCAGGCTGTGCTGTTGGTACTTGACCTCACGTTTGGTCTTGAACCCCTACTTGACTGTTCTTCATGGCCCATTGAATCGAGCACCTCTTCCTTGGCTAAGCATTCACAATTCTTCACAACGTAAAGTCAACATAAAGTTTCAAACCTTATCTAACGCCAATATGTACACATTAAGCCTGACAGACTGGACTACTCAATGTTCCTGAAAACTCTGTGTCACCCTGGAGTCATGTACACAGATCTTTCTTCCCAGAAGACCCTCTGTGGTACCCTCTCCTATTTGTCTGAAATGCTTACCATCCCTCTCTACCAGGTTCATCCCTACATGGCCTTCCTGACATTTCTCTCATCCACTGACATCATTGTCAGCCACATGACTTGTTCTGGCTATTGAACTGTGAGGTTGATAGAGCAGAGGCTCTCAGAGCCATCACAGGGTTCCCCTGATGGTGTTTGCTCTTTGCCATGAGAGCAGCATGTCTCAGACAGTAGCTACTCTTCCAACTGAGTCCTGGAGTCAACAAGACGTACAGAAGAGTGAGCCAAGGCCAACCCACACCTGACTTGTCACCTGAGTGGGAAATAAACCCTTGTGATGACAGTCCACGGAGAGCTGGGGGCTGGTTGTTACTGCAGCGTGACTTAACATCAGACTACTGATGAACCCTCCCAACAATGTGGCAGGACAGAAAGAACAGGGACTTTAAAATCAGACAGACCTGCATTCAAATCTTGTTGGCATCTATCACTTCCATATGAAAGAAAATTTGTTGACCTCTGTGACTCTCAGCTTCCACATTTGTAAGATGAGGACTAGCATATCAACCCTCAAGAATGTTGTGGGCTTAGTGATGGTTTAGGCACAGTATCTGTGGTGGAGAAGCCCCTCTTGTAGAGAAGGTCTTCAGTTACAGTAGTTCTAATTGCTTTTATTGTTAATGTTACACTACTTGTTGAAATGCCACTTATTTTCTCAAGGACTGGATATTTGTCGTATCACAAAGGTTTGTTTCTCTGGATGTCTCAAAGAAAATAAATCAACATCCCACCCCCACCCCACCACCAAGAGGACTTCCCAGAGAAGTACTTCTCAAAGAACCTTCTAGACTTCCCATTAGGGAGCATCACCAGCACTGAACTTTGCTGTCCCCTAGAGGTGTTGGCTGGGAAGACCCACCATAGAGATCACAGAAGCAATGGATTCCTACAAGAAGCAGCTGTCACACCATGAAAAATGGAAGCTATTATAAATATAACTGTAATAAAAGCTACCATTTATTGAGTGTCATGCATCAGGTGCTACGCATAACTTTATGAATCAGGGTCTACTGCATACTAATTTTACAGTTCGGAAAAGGAAGGTACAGAATAGTTAAATCACTCGCCCTGGAAGATGCAGCTATTATGAGATAGAGACTTCCCGCAAACCTGGGGCAGACTGATTCTATAAAACCCCCATCTTCACCACTACACTGTATTGATCTTACAAGCTTATGCTCCTAGGCCTGCAAACTCTGCTCAAAAGACACTACTGCCGACCACAAATAAAAAACAAAAGTTCTTTGCCCCTACTTTGTTCTTTCTCTTGGTGAACAAATAACTCATCTAAAGGCCAGTGGGGATTTTATGTTACAGAGACAGGGAAAAACCATATTGCTTCATTCTAAAAGAAAAAAATTAACAATAAAACCAGAGTCTGCCCTGGCTTAGGTTAAAGACCAGGTTTATTAGACACCATCTTCTCTCACTGCCGAGGTGGCCGCTCAAGTAATTATTTTGAAAGGCGAGTAGTCACATCCCTGTACGACTCAGAATGAACCTGGGATCAGGGTGCCTCTTGGTCATTCTGTTACCATAATGACTTCAGCATTTATGAAAGAGACTAATTACTGAAATTGCTATCAACATTTGCAGCAGAGAGACAGCAAGTTGGAAATTGGATTTTCCTCTCTTCTTGCTAATGAGTTCTTTTCTCAAGGTGCCGACACTTGGAGTGGGAAGGGAAATTGGTAATTCTTTTCCTGTGTTGTATTCTTACTAAGGCCTGTGCTGAACTGCTGGCAACACACCTGTGACAGTGGAAGGTTATGTGAAACCATAAAAATATTGTCAGCGGAAATGGCTTAGCTGGGGACACCTTAACCCACTTAAGAAGTGGAAACTTTAATTGCACAAAACATGAAGGGTTTTCAAGTGGGTGTACACGTGTCAAGTACTTCTACCTCAGGACTTTCAGTGACCAGAGTAAAGTAACTCTTGATTTGTTTGTTTCGTTTTGATGGTATTCTCAGGAGAGGTTGCCAAACAACAGATGTCAGATGGTTCTGGAAGAGTTGTTTCTAGTGGTACTTTTTCTTTAGGTGCCTATTGGCAAGGCATAGAGGCCCTCTTTGCATATGGGAACTTGATGGATACATGTAGTTCTTGCTCAATTACAAAGGTACATTGACTGTTGGAAAAAACCCTTGGTTTCCATAAACAAAACCCAGAGCAGCACTCAGAATTCATTCCGGCCTTTCGTGAAAGCGTTCCTCTAAGTCTGGATGGAGGTGAAGCGTGAGTCATCAGAACTTTTCAACGTGGCTGACTTCTTGCTACAAAGTGTGTGATGAGAGGTTAGCATTTTCTTGGCCAGATCCTCCAACACTTCACTCTAGGGCTCCCTAGTGACCAACCCCACCCTTTCAGCCTGACGATTTCCTTGAAGGAGATGAGGTATACTGGTGACAACGTTGATCAGCGTCCAATCCAGAAATGTTTCAGACTCAACCAAGGTACCTGTAGGCTCATTTTCAGAAATGACAATATTTCTAACAATACAGGGGTTACAGATAATTGTGAAAAGCTGTGATTTCCATGGGAGAGATCTGAGGGGTAAAGCAAGCAGCATTCCAAAGCCATTTTGGAATAGCTATGTGATCAGTGTCCAGCTAAATCAATGTGTTTTGAAGTTAAAAAAAAAAAGAGAGGAAAAAGAAAAATCACTCCTAACTGCCCCCCCATTTTGGTCTATTTCCTTCCATTCTCTTTGGTTTTTTGCGCCATGCATATTTTTCTTCACCTTAGTCATAATGGCTTGGTTTGCCAGTAGTTAACTCACTGGCTGCACATGCCTTAAATAGGGCAGAAGGACTAGCAGCTGCATTGATGAAATGGTTCAAGAGTGTCCCTCTGAAGCCCTATAGAACTGTACTCTCTTATGAAAAACAACAACAAAACAATCCAAATAGGCAGTTGAGGGAACAATGAAAACGAGATTGTTCAGATTATGTGCTACTGGTTAACTCCTAGTTCTTAACTTTTCTCACCTTTCTGAATTACTTTGGGTCTATTTTCTCAATTATATCAAATAGTAAAAAATTCTGAGGTTAATGACCCTTTGATCACCTAGAATATAAATTCCTTCATGATATAAAATGATTTTCAGGAAGAAATACAAATAGGCAAAATTGGCCTTCATCCGTGCATGTTTTAGAATCTACATTTTTGCATCATCTCAGAGCCTGTTTGTGTGAGATTCTAGCCTATAGCAATAGTCGGTCCTAAGTCTGGGGCCATGAGTCTCTGGCAGCTCATGACAAATTTTCACTGGTCAGTAGCAAAGTGAGAAGAGAAAAATACGAGTTTTTCATCAGGCTAAATTCATTCAGTTTAAGGAATTGCTCTTTATTCCCAGATTACACTCTTTTGTCCTATTCAATGATGGGGTTTTGTTTTTTATTTTATTTTATTTAACACAAATGTTATTTGAGTAGAGTTGCTTTACAATGTTGTGTTGGTTTCTGCTGTACAACAAAGTGAATCTGTTATACGTATACATATATCCCCTCTTTTATAGATTTCCTTCCCATTTAGGTCACCACAGAGCACTGAGTTCCCTGTACTGTAGGTTCTCATTAGTTACCTATTTTATACATAGTAGCATATATATGTCAATCCCAACCTCCCAATTTATCCCACCACCACCACCCCCTTGGTAACCATAAGTTTGTTCTCTACTTTGTTTTTAATGTATTTACTTGACCAAAGCATAGACTAGTCAATCCTACAATAATATTGCAGATTAAAAATTTTATTCTTTGATGAAAACTTACAGTCTAGGGACCTCTGGCTGCTGCCCTCACGAGCTCTCAGCAGACACAAGGTCTGGAGGGGTGGAGAATAAGAAGGTCGCGGCAACAACCATGGTGACCAAACAACAGCTAACACTGTAGAGGTGCTTACTGTGTATCAGACACTGCTCTGAGTGCTTTACACAGATCAGGTCATTTAATCCCCCCAAAATCCTCTGAGGTGGGTGCAAATAAGCATTTTCATTTTCCAAAGGAGGAAACTGAAGCTTAGAGTTCTAGAACTCTGAAACTCCTGTGTTCTAGAAACAATTCTGTGACCTACTTTAGTTTTGAATCAAATTCCACAACTCATGACTGGAACTCAATTTATAGGATTAAGCATGATATTAACATTGTCTGCTTCCCATCTACCACCTGGTTCTCCTCTAAGAAGCCTTCAGTGGCTAGTCCTTGCTATTACTTACTAAGCAAGCTTTTTATTCAGATTTGATTCCACTTGATTTAGGCTGCAGGGACTAACCATAGTCTTCAGAAATAGCTCATTCTGTCATCTCTATGCTAACAACCAAGCAACACGGTCCACGCAGAGATTCGTCTGGCAAGCCGGAGGACTTGTATGCATTGTGCTGAGGTTGAGAAATGAGGCCCTTCATTTCCTTTTCCATCCTGGTTACTTATGGCAAGTAGATTTCCCTGTGTGGAAATTAGTTTCAATATTTATTTAGGACTTGCCACTCTGTTACTGTGTTCAGAAATCTGCAAAGTGTACTCTTCCTCCTTTTTCTCCGTATGTGAGCAGGGAGCTCAGCCTCTGCACACATCAATGAAAAGAAATCCTCCCAAACATATATATTTACATACATATATATATGTTTACATATGTATATATGTTTACATATATATGTATATATATATATATATATATTTTTTTTTTTTTTTTTTTTTTTCACTGTGCCATGAGGCACATGTGGGATAGTAGTTCCCTGACTGGGGATTGAACCCGTGTCCCTAGCATTGGAAGTGCGGAGTCTTAACCGCTGGACCACCAGGGAAGTCCCCCAAAGACATATTTTTAAAAACTTCAGATATTTTAAAAATAATATTGAACCTCAACGAAAACTTTGTCTATAAATTTGTATGGTATGGATGGGTTTTTTCCTCTCGACAGACTGTTCCCAATGTACTTAGAATATATGAGAATCAGGGCTGGTCATCATCAGAGTGAGTGGGCATTTCTTTCTCTCTTCAAGGTGCAGTAAAATGCTGTTCTCCAAACACTAGCCATAGCCTAGAATTCTGGGGACTGGGTGAGGGGGAGCCACCCATTCTGGAGTCATCACAGTAGCCATTTTTGTTATTGTTTTCTTCAAAATAAATCTCTGGCTCAGGTTACACCCCTGGGATTCTTGCCCTGTATTGAGCAGGTAACACAAATAAAATGCAAACCTGTCTGTTCAGAAGAGGTTGACCCCCCTGGTTACAGTTAAGGCATTGATGGTATTCAAGGCAAGACAGTTTCTTGGTCTATATATTTTCATGTGATTGTGAATAGCTCATTTACTGTTAAATCCTTAGTGTTCATTGTTCTTTACAGGGAGAGTTCAACAAGAATAAACATTATGGCACTGTATGTTCTGATTTATTTTTTTTAGTCATGTTTAAAATACTCTATTCCATTGTCCCCAAAGTACTCTGAACTTTAGAAGCCGCCTATCCTGATGTTGGGTTTTGAAAATATAGAAGCCACAGTCAATAACTAAGAAAAGTGTACACAGCTTCCTGTGAAAAAGGGATTTCAGGTTAAAGCTAGTTCTGTACTTGCCTATATCTCTAGACTGATATATAAAGTATGATCCCTTACATTGAGGATTTATGAGTGTCAGTAATTGTGCTAAGCATTCTGACCATCTTTATCTTCCTTTGATTCCCTACAAGATTGGTACTGTTATCTCCCCTGCTTTACAGATGAGAAAACACAGTGGGAGATGTTAACTCCCTCACCCAGGGTCACACAGCTGAATAGTAGTGGAGCCTTGCTATGAATTTCAGAGCCCTTGATCTTAACCACTTCGCCAAACTGCATTTCTACAAGAACGTGGATAGACTAACATCTCTTTTACTGTTTTCAATTTCTGAATTTAAGAGATTCTTTTCTTCTCCTTCCTTGCAAGTCAGACCTTTCTCCTCCTAGAAACTACCATCTTGCTCACAAGACAGGCTGTGACTTGCAACCCTGCCAGCAACCACTAGAATGTCCTACCTGTTGTTTGGTGTCCCCACGTGTGGCCCCATTTCTCTCCATCTGGGGCACCTTCCCACTCTCGGTTTGACACATGTAGAGAATAAGACACTTAAGTGGGCTGATTTGTCTTGAAAGAGAAATGAGTTTCTGGACGAGCGCTTCACCATGCAGGTTCCAACTCAACCTTCATAGGCTAGAAAAGAGAATGACCAACTTTGGAAACACGTGCTCCACTGGTAGATCTCAGGAGGAGAGGTTACTGTGGGAACATACTCTGAAAACTGTAGACTTTCCCCCGCAAGATGCCACTGCTGTACAGCTCCTAAGAAAGAGTCAGGCTGGCTCGCTGGTGGACGTCACCCCCTGAAGGGAGTCAGGTCACTTCAGGAAGAGCAGATGCATCCACGAATCTACACACAGTGTTGGTATTATTGTCACTCGTACTTGTAGACTCCGTTCCTTTGTAAACCCGAGGTTGAGATTTGCATTTCTGGATAAGGGGATGTAATTCAGCTTTGCCAGCAGAGGCAGGCTCCTCAAAGTACCTTGTTGCAAGAGTGGAAGTCATCTTCTGCATTTGTGGGACACCCAAATGAGGTTTGAGAATGCTTGTGTCTTGAAAGACAGCCACGTACCCTTAGAAAAGAGTTATTTCCATTGTACTGAAGTTAACTGAGAACTGAAATCACTCCCAAGGAAGGGAGAGAAAGAGACAGAATGATGGCACTCAAAGGAATATCAACTCAACCGACCCCTGCATTTTCCAGATAAGGAAACTGAGCCCATAGACCATAAATGACTTGCCCACAAATAGAAAATGTATTATTTATGTTAGAGAGAGGTCTAGGATGTAGATATTCTAACTTCTAGGCCAATAGCAACCCTTACCACTACCCCACCCCACCACAGAACTGAGCCTTACTGGGAGGATTCATGCATTCATTCATCCATTCATGTATTATTAACCACAGGCTTACACAAGTCAAAAAACCTAGAAAACTTGGATGCTTTATTATTCATCACTCCATATATCTTTCTATGAAATATTGGCAGTTCTACATCCTAAACATCTGTCAAATCTATCCCTATCATCTCTGCCATTATCTTATTTCAGACTCTAATTACCTTCCAACCAGACTACTGATAGCCTACTCTAAAAATAGCATTTCTTCAATTATGCAACAGAAAAACATGGGGAGCAAATGTCAAGCACGGGGGACCCGTGATGAGCAGGACTTGTGGCCTCCGCAAATGTGCTGACAGTCCAGCAAGGGAGAAGGACGTCCGCTGTCTTATTCTAACTATGGAAGCCCTTCCATATGACAAATCAGTAGACAGATGGCTGCACTCACCCCTTCTGTCTCTTGCTTTAGAGGAAATCTTCTCAACATCTCCCTGGACTTGATTGGCTAGAGAAGACCCACTTATGGACCAGCCTCTATTTTCACGTGGTCATTGGGGGATGAATGACACTCGTGTACCACATAATGGGACCAGACCAGGTTTAGAGTAAACAGCTGGGAGGCATCAATGTGCAGTTTGGGAATTGGGAATGAAAGTTCTTTCTGCATAGTTGGAAATCCAAAGGGAATTTAGGTAGTGGGATGAGTTACAATTCTGCAACCTGGTGTCAGCCTGGATTGGAAGAGATCTGACATTGGTCATGCAATATTTTTGCAAACACGTGGCTAAATTAGGCTTCACAGACTTCCTGTAACCCCATTTATTTTCCTTTTAAATACACATACAGATATGTATGTTGTGTGCCTATATACATATATATGTTATTAATTTATTTTTCCGATATGCCCTCCCCTTCTCACTTCTCTTACTTCACAAACATGTATTTTATGGGTAGCGAGAAAAATAATAGTCAGCACTTTCCCTGGATCTTGGTAGTAGTGATGGAAGCTGGGATCCACAGAGAGCTTACTGTGCATTGTGCTAAGAGCATCACACACATTCACCGTTTCATTTTTGCAAACAGAACTATGAAGTAACTACTGTGATGACACTTTCTCTGTTCATGAGTCTTCATAGGGCCTCAATCTCCTAATGCTGACCTTGGGTCCACCTACTTACTCACTTGTTTGCCTTTTAACTTAATTATGAAATAGAATCTATTTCTCCTTCCTGATGCTTTCCTCCTTCACTTAATCCTCATATCTTTTTAGTTCATCCCGTAGTTCAAATAACCATGGATTGTAACAGAAAGTGAGACCCTTGTTCCTATTTTTTTCCTAAAAATAGGAGGAATGACATAAATATGTAGGTTCTAGAAATTTTGAGGTCCAAGTCATTCCAAAATACCCATCAAGTCTCATCAAATTAAAATTCATTAGCAAATAATGTGTTTTAATGCTGCCTGATAGAGTTTGTTAATTCTTTGGGTGACACTGAAGATCCCTGATTTTGCCTGAAAATGAACATTTAATTCTAACTCTTAGCGGCATCTACTAGGGTAGAATTTTTGAGGCTTTGAAATGTGCTGTTCATCCTTCATTGTCAGGATCAGCTAATGATTTAAAGTCCCTGAGCTACTATGGAAGAGACCAAAAAATCTTAGTATATACCAAGAATTCAAGAGTTTCCATCACTTTATAGGGTGAATCTATTTATAAAGGACAGTGTGGAAATCTTGGGCTGACACCAGGTGAATTAAATTAGAATATCTCTAAGGAGCTTCCTTTCAGATATAACCTATCCAATGAATTCAGACAGGATTGAAGTATTTGTAATTATCTGGGATCATGGGGATGGGCCAGCTCTGGAAGGAGTGCAGTGTACTTTGCAGACATTACCTCATTCTGTCATGGATGGCACTGGGTATAATTTCCATTTATCAAGCGAATGAGCAAGGTATGTGAAGACCCAGTGACCTATGCTGGGACACTGGTGTTTAGTCTCCAGTACAAAACTAGCCCAAGAATCTGGGTGATCGTCCCAGTAATTCAGGTAAGGCAGTGGCTCTGTTTATATTATTTCAGAGAAAATTCACTTTTTGCTTTTCACTGTTAACAGATCTAAACTATAAGTTAGTGGGGGATCTATGAATGTGGATTCCCTGTATATCAAGGGGATTTAAGAGAGCTTGAGGGCCCCCAAGTATGATTACAGTGTGAAATAAGCAAGCAAATCCATAATATCCCATATTTTAAATACTTCTACACCTACAGCTACTAGTAGCTACCATTTATTGAGGTTTTTTCTATGTTACTAATGATTAAGGCATTTATTCATTTCTACTAAGAAAATATATTAATATGGGCTCATAAAAAACAAAGCAATAGCAACTGGGATTTCAATAATCTTTTTGTACCTTATGCATGCTGTTTATTTTGCCCTGAAGACCTTCCTCACTTCTCTACATGTTAAAATCCAATCCTTCTTTCAAGGTCCATCCTGAAGCCATTTACTCCAAGGCAAACTTTTCAGATGACCTCATTCTTCCCTGAATTCCCATAGTATTTTAAACCTCTCCAATAACATTGTGCTGTGTAATATCATTGTGTGTATTTGTCTTGCTTTCCTTTTTAAAATGTAAGCTTCCAGGTGGTAGTTCCCATGTGCATTTAGTTTGTTTTTCCTTCCTTGGCATGATCAGTTATGGATAGAGTACGTACTTGTGACATAATGAGAAATATGTATTTGGTCTCTGCCCCCAGCTCCTGACAGAGAACTCCTACATTCCTTGTAATTTCCTCAGTAATAGAAGTATTTTTGTTCTAATGAGACAACTCTGGGTGGGCTCCTGATTAACATTAGGATGGGGACTGGTCACCAGAAAGACCAAGCCATGATTAGAAGCTTGGAACTTTCAGACCTCCCCACCCCATCCTCCAGGGAGGGGAGAGGGGCTGGAGATTGCGTTCATAATCAATCATACCTATGAGATGAAGCCTCCACAAACATCCATAAACTATGAGGTTCAGAGAGCTTCCAGTTTGGTGAACACACGGAGGTGCTGTGAGGGCGGTACCTGGAGAGCATGGTAGCCCCACGCTCTTCCCGTCTACCTTGCCCTCTACATCTCTTCCAAATGGCTCTTCCTGAGTTGTATCCTTTATAATAAACCAGGAGACAAAGTGTTTCCATGAGTTCTGTGAGCCCTTCTAGCAAATTAATGAACGGGAGGAGGGGGTCATGGGAACTCCGCATTTATTCAATCTTAAGTACAAGAGACCAGGACTTACAATTGGCGTCTAAAGTGGGCTTGAGAATTCCTGTGGGACTGAGCCCTTCACCTGTGGGTCTGCATTAACACTGGGTAACTAGTGTCATAATTGAATGGTAGGACACACAGCTGGTGTCTGGACAGTTGGAGAATTGGTTGATGTGGGAAAAAACCCCCACACATTTGGTGTCCGAAGTGTTCTATGGGTAGAGAAGAAACAGTGTTTTCATTTGGTACTCAACATTACTCTCTTGAATTAATGAAATTAAATCTCAGAGTTGGAACACAGAGTCCATGGAGCCCAGCTTCCTCCTCAATGTGGAAATGAGGTCCGTGGCATCACTGAGGAGGTGGAAATGCAGGGATGTTCTCTTCCTTATGGAGCTGCCCCTGGCAGGAGCCCTCCCAGCTTGGATGGATGATGTGTCACACATGTCCTAGCCTCTCTTGCATCCACACACAATCATGTCATTGGCTCTTGCTGGTGGATGTGCACAGAACTGATAAGGGCCTGGTTCTTTAAAAAGCACTTGCATTTTCTCCACTTTTTACTTCCTCTCCATTGGAGGGAAGCAGAGGACTCCAGAGCTCTCTAGGGGGTCAGTGCAACGAGATGCAAGAGCCTGGGATCCTGAGTCACAACATGGAAGAAAGAACTAGCTGACCAGGAACACTGGCATCAAGCCATTATGTGGGCAAGAAAGAAACTTCCTTTGTGCAAAGCCATGGAAATATGGAGGGTTATTTGGTAAAGCGACAGAATTGCCTTAAGTTTATTGATCACTTTCTTTGATGGAGAGTTAGCTGTTCAAGCTCTAGTTGTCAGGAAAACCTTACTCATTATCTTAGCTCAGGCTGCCATAACAAATACCATAAATAGCTGGCTTAAACAGCAAATATTTATTTCTCACAGTTCTGGGGGCTAGAAGTCTGAGACCAGAGTGTGAGCATGGCTGGGTTCTTGGTGAAGGTTCTCTTCCTGGTTTACAGATAATGGTCTTCATGTTGTATCCTTGCATGGCAGATGGCAGAGCAAGAAGCAAGCTCTCATCCGTCTCTTCTTATAAGGGCACCGATCCCATCATGAAGTCTCCACCCTCATGACAATCACCTCCCAAAAGTTCCATCTCCAAATACCATGACATTGGGGATTAGGGTTTCAACATATGACTTTTGGGGGGACACAGACACGTGGTCTGTGATGGTTAGTTTTATGTGTCAACTTGGCTGGGCTAAGGGATGCCCATACGGTTGGTAAAACATTATTTCTCTGTGTGACTTTGAGGGTGTTTCTGGAAGAGATTAGCAGTTGAATTGATAGACTGAATACAAAAGATCTGCCCTCCCCAATGTGGGTGGGCATCCTCCAATTCCTTGAGGGACCAAAAGAGAACAGAAAGGCAGAGGAAGGGGTGAACTCCCTCTTTCTTTTCGAGCTGGAGCGTTCATATTCTCCTGCCTTCTGACATCAGAATGCCTGGTTCTTGGGTCTTCAGACTCCAGGACTTACACCATCAACCCCTGGTTCTCAAACCTTTGGACCTGGATTGAATTCCGTTACTGGCTTTCCTGGTTCTCTAGCATGCTGATGGCAGAAAGTGAGACATCTCAGCCTGCATAGCCACACAAGCCAATTCCTATCAAAAATCCCCTATTTATATATGTATCTATCTGTCTCCTAATGGTTCTGTTTCTCTGGAGAACACTGTCTAACTCCCAGTCCATAACACTCACATTGAGCTGAAAGTTGTCCTCCCATCACTCCAATCCATGGCTGTTGTTTTGCCTCTTCAGTCTCCACAAATGTATTCCCTCTTCATCGAGACACCTTTTCCAATATTTAACGGCAGGTATTATATCAGCCTTAGGATGATATTTCTCATTTCTTTGTGCATTTCTGGATCAGCAAACAGACTCTTCCAGAAACTCAGCAACCATTTTAAGGCTACTACACCAAGAATCGTCATGACCTTTTTTTTTTTTTTTTTTTTTTTAACATATTTATTGGAGTATAATTGCTTTACAATGGTGTCAGTCTCTGCTTTATAACAAAGTGAATCAATTATACATACACATATGTTCCCACATCTCCTCCCTCCTGCGTCTCCCTCCTTCCCACCCTCCCCATCCCACCCATCCAGGTGATCACAAAGCACTGAGCTGATCTCC
>RJWK010000690.1:0-95281 GCA_004363435.1 Platanista minor | reverse complement strand
TATACCCTGAGAAAACCATAATTCAAAAAGAGTCATGTACCAAAATGTTCATTGCAGCTCTATTTACAATAGCCAGGAGATGGAAACAACCTAAGTGTCCATCATCGGATGAATGGATAAAGAAGATGTGGCACATATATACAATGGAATATTACTCAGCCGTAAAAAGAAACGAAATGGAGTTATTTGTAGTGAGGTGAATGGACCTAGAATCTGTTATACAGAGTGAAATAAGTCAGAAAGAGAAAGACAAATACCATATGCTAACACATATATATGGAATCTAAGAAAAAAAGAAATGTCGTGAAGAACCAAAGGGCAACACAGACCTACTAGAGAATGGACTTAAGGATATGTGGAGGGGGAGGGGTAAGCTGTGCTAAAGTGAGAGAGTGGCATGGACATATATACACTACTAAATGTGAAGTGGATAACTAGTGGGAAGCAGCCACGTAGCACAGGGAGATAAGCTCAGTGCTTTGTGACCACCTGCATGGGTGGGATAGGGAGGGTGGGAGGGAGGGAGACACAAGAGGGAGGAGATATGGGAACATATGTATATGTATAATTGATTCACTTTGTTGTAAAGCAGAAACTAACACCATTGTAAAACAGTTATACTCCAATAAAGCTGTTAAAAATAAAAACAAAAAAACCTCTTATACCAAAGCCAGACAAAGGCGTTACAATTAAAGAAAAGCTATAGCCTCATATCCCTTAGGACACAAATTTAATATAGCAATATATAAAAAATATAACAATATATAATAAGAATAGAGAGTAATACCAAGTGGGATTTATTTTAATGGTTTAACATTTGAAGATTAGTTCAACTTGCTTTTTGAATAAGACAAAAGGAAAAAAAAACTATACTGTTATCTCAATAGATGCAGAAAAAACACTTGGAAATATTTACCCACTTTTTATTTATTTACTTATTTATTTATTTTTGGCCACACTGGACAGCTTGTGGGATTTTAGTTCCCTGACCAAGGAACGAACCTGGGCCTTTGGCAGTAAGAACATGGAGTCCTAACCACTGGACCACCAGGAAATTCCCAATATTTGCCCATTTATGATTTAAAATATAAAAGCAAAAACCCTAATGACCCACAGTCGTATAATCCCCTCTTCTTGAGTATGGGCAGGACCTATAACTTGCTTCTAACCAATAAAATACAGTAAAGGTGATGGGCTATGAATCCTGTGATTATGTTACATTGTATAACAAAGATGAAAGGATTTGGGGGAAGTAAATAAGATTCCTAATCAATTGATTTTAAGTGAATCATAAAGAGATGTTCCTGGGTGGGCCTGATGTAATCAGATGAATCCTTAAAAGAAGGTCAAGATGTCAAAAATCCCAAGGGTCAGGTAACATGCTAACCCCAGTGAATGCACCCTTGTGAGATTCTGAGTAAAGGGTCAAGCCAAGCTAAGCTCTACCCGGTTTCCTGACTCATTAAAAATGTCAACTAATAAACATGTATTGTTTTAAGCTCCTAAACATGTGGTAATTTGTTATTCAGCAATATAAAACAAATGCACTTAATATTATTTTCTATTTTATACATGTGATGCCTCTTGGATTTGTATCCATGTATTCTATTAATTTTCCCCATAGGAGATAGTTTTTCTCTTTATTGAGTTTTGTGTCTCTCATGTCATTAGTTTCCTTTTGTTTCTAATAATTTGGGGTTGTAATTTTTATCCTTGTATTTTATTCATCTTGTGGCTGTAGGTTTTATTTTTAGTACCTTGCTTTAGCAACTGAAGCTTACATAAGAGAAGGGGCAGGGTGTAGGGCAAGATTCTCTTCTGGATATGGGCTCTCTTCCTTAGTAAGTTACCTGGGTCATCTACTTATGTCCTGCTCAGTGAGGCTCTTATATAAATACCCCCACTACAGAGAACAGTGCTCAGAGAATGCTGGAATGCTGAAATCAGCTCCTGTCTTACTTTTCTTTCCTGCTGTGGCTGCCGAGGTCTACAGTGGTCTCAATCTAGTACCAACACCCATTCTAGGCTCCCTTCCCACCCTTTCTTTTCTTTACCTTTTTTTTTTAAGAAAATATTTCTCTAGTGTTTAAATGGAGAGAAAACATCATTGTTTCATGGTTGGCAGAAGAGAGACAAGACTGTCCAACTATTTTAAATGCTGTTCTTTAATTACTTCCTCTAATAATTGCCCAATGCCTTTGTCCTGCTCTTAACATGATTTTTCCTGAGCTCGGGTTATCCCTGGAATTTATGGAAGAGCTCTTTTCTCTTGAATGTGTGTAAGTTTGTGGTTTCTCTGCTCCTACTTATCCCTTAATATGAGCCTATCAGCTTCTCATCTCAGGAATTTGTCAATATCTCTGGCATACCAATGACATTTTCCTTGTTTTCAAGCATTGATGTGAATTTATATCATCTTTTTTTTTTTCTTCTTGCGAGATTTGAGGCAGAGGAGAGGTGCTTTTTATCCATTCTTTTGTTATATTCTCATCTTTAAGGTATTCAGATAACATGATCAATTTTACAGATTAAAAAATGAGATTCAAAAATGGCTACCTGACTTACTCAAGTTCAATCATCTGGCAAGCTGTAGACTGAGTTTAATCATTTAACTCTTCATGTAGTGTTTTCTTGTCTCTCAGGATCCAAATTATAAATGCTAGCATAATGGGATATCTGTTCTCATTACACTTGATAAGCAGTTATGTGTACTTGCATAGTAAGGCAAATTATCTTGAAACTCTGGGAAACTACATATTGAATCATACTTCAGTGACTCTGAAGCTAACAATGTGTATTTTAATATCACTGTATTTTAATAACACTGCAAAGCATGTGTTTTTGTTTGTTACCATAGTTGCATGTTTTCTCATATCACACAACATACACTCACACACACCCCCTCAAATTAATAGGCTAGCCCTTAGGGGTGTGTGCCGCATGCTACATAGGTGGGTACCCACAGCTTTCTTGCAAGGGAAGTTGGGTATACTAACCCAGTTCCTCATTATAGTCCTTCTCAATGTTAATTCCATCATTTTCTTTGGAATTTGCATTTGTATGATCCTCCTGAGTGGGAGTTGTTTCTCTCTATCTGCCTAATTATTCCTGTCTAGTCACTTATAGTTGTCTCCACCTGATCTCATTCATTCTCAAGTCAGTATGAATCTTGTCTTGATGGGTTGGGGCCACCATGCCATGCTGTTTTTGTGGAATCTCAAGATCCAGTTACTGAACTGGGTTTCTCTGCATCCTTCTGTACTCTTTCTGCAGGTATGCAACTTCACACACATTGCAGTCCTAGGGAGAATGTGCATATTATTTTAGCTCTTCCCCAGCCTCCTGTGTAACATCACTAGCCTGGTGTTTGTCCATCCTAAAACATGGGCTCCTTTTGACCTCTGTTGCCCACGGATTCTTTTTTTTTTGTGTGTGTGTGTGTGTGGTATGCAGGCCTCTCACTGTTGTGGCCTCTCCCGTTGCAGAGCACAGGCTCCAGATGCGCAGGCTCAGCGGCCATGGCTCACGGGCCCAGCCGCTCCGCGGCATGTGGGATCTTCCCGAACCGGGGCACGAACCCGCGTCCCCTGCATCGGCAGGGGGACTCTCAACCTCTGCGCCACCAGGGAAGCCCCGCCCATGGATTCTTGACGTGGGTGCCATGGATTCTTGACGTGGGTGTCATGGATTCTTGACGTGGGTGCCAGCAGGCTCAAGGCTTCTTTCTTCCTGCTTACAACTGTGTGAGTCGGTCTCCTTGTTCTGTTACTGACCCAAGAAGATGTCTTCAATTGAGTCTTCTTGATTTTATGTCCTCAGTTGGATCAGCTCCTCAATAATCACTTTCCTCTCATCTTCTGTTGCATGGGAGTAACTAGGACAGGCCCGTCCTTCACTGTGTTTTTTTTTTTTTTTTTTAACATCTTTATTGGAGTATAATTGCTTTACAATGGTGTTAGTTTCTGCTTTATAACAAAGTGAATTAATTATACATATACATATGTTCCCATATCTCCTCCCTCTTGCGTCTCCCTCCCTCCCACCCTCCCCATCCCACCCATCCAGGTGATCACAAAGCACTGAGCTGATCTCCCTGTGCTATGCGGCTGCTTCCCACTAGCTATCTATTTTACGTTTGGTAGTGTACATATGTCCATGCCACTCTCTCACTTTATCACTGTGTTTTAAAAGTTCACTGTGATTCTGATAAAAATAATCTGTAATTAATTTATTCATACCAGTAAATGTTTAACAGCAGGACTCAAACACTTTCAAATCACACTTTGCACTAGCCAGCTCAAGGGCCAGACAGATGCCAAAATATTTTTCATCTGTGTTTTGGTATTTCATATTTGCTAAATATGAGCCATTATGTGATATATTTACATATATATGATGAGCATCAATCAAAACATTTCCTTCTGATTTTCTTAATTGGTTGTGGAAGGAGAAATGTCTTTAATCTTGTTTGTAAATGATGTTTAATTTTTTTAATGTTAATTGGTGGCAATATGAAACAGTCTTCATTGGTAAAACACATACAGGAAGATCTTATTTACGGGTTTAATATCCTTAGTTAATGATTCTAGCACCTGGAGCTATTCTCTTGTATGACTTGACTCAAGTGGTAACAGTAGTAAGGTGACTTGTAAATTATAGACCTCTATGGTCTAAGGAGAAAAAAACATGGGGGGAATGAATTACTCAGGTCAATACACATTTATGGGTATCAATTAGACATTTTTCATAAATGCGTCCTACAAGGCTAATCTAGACTTTTATGAAAAACAAGGGAACCTATTAGATCAAGGGGAAATGATAACTACATGAGTTATTGGAATAAAATTACCATGGGTTATAACAGCCTTTTGTAATAAAAGTCTCAAAATTTAAAAAAATTGAATTTTTTTAATTCAATTTTTTTAATACAAATATTGTTCAACCCTCTCTTACATCAGCCCTCATAGCATTTCCAAAAGGTTAAAAAAAACCTTTTCAGATTGTGTTTACACTTGTATTTAAAATAAGGAAAATAACCTCATGATTGAAATCACTGAGATCTGTGACAAGGGCTCTTTTGATGAAAGGTTGATCTGGCCACACACAGTGCAAAGCAAGAGCTCAAGGGGCAATCACACAACAGACGTCCTTCAAACATTGCCCCTTAAACATTATAAACACATATCCAGGCCTGCGCAGGACACAAGGTAGGAGGGAAGGACAGCTGAATTTAATAAAATGTTTCCAGATAGCTAGATAATAGGTTTTTGAGAATACAGAAGGCATAGAAAACTTCATTCTTTTATCATTTTCTTTCATAGAAATCTTATACCTGCCTTTCCTCCTCACCTACCTGCTCCCCTTCTACCATCCACATTGGATCCATGAGGATATGACTTATGATCCTCTCAGGAAACTTGTTTATACTTGGAAATAAGCGATCTGATTAGCTTTATCGCTATTTCGCCCTGCCTAATTCAGATGTTACATGGACCTTTTATTACCCAGCTTTCCTGTTGTAGTGAAAAACTACACTTTGATTAACTGTTGACTGCTACAGAGTTATTGAAAAGTTTTGTGTGTGTGTCTGCCAAAAAAAAAAAAAAAAAAAAAGAGAAAGCACAGGAAGAAAACTCAATAATAAATTGCTCCATGTAAGGATAGTACTATACTAGGGATGTATAGAACATGTATAAAAGTGTTTTATCATTTGTTACTATGTCAGAGTTATTGTCATGAAAGTCAAAATTAGACTGAAAGACCAAACACCATAATGGAAAGAGTGCAGGCCAGTGAATACAGATATATCTCTGGGGAAAACATATTTATTTATAAAACAAATGACAGGGAGCAGAGAACCTACAGAGGAGAGAACCTTTTCTTAAGTATTTTGAAAAATGTATAATTTCACAGAGGCTGAATGTGCACTGACACAGGATATTTGCAGCAAGTCGAAGGTACATTTTGGTGCTTATTCCTTTCAAAGTATTATCTTTAGTTGAACAAGTACAACGTAACCTCTTAGAATCTGGACTTGAGAAACTGCTTTGAGTGGAAAGCAATTTTCAAATACAAATTCACTTTGTCAATGACAATCAGGATCACAAAGAATAATACAATTATGTATACCAAGTCGATGAATTTTTCTGGGTTCATGTGTATGCAAAGTAGAAACAGGGAACAATGGTATCTCATATAGAATCCATCGTGCTTTAAGGCAAAATTGTATTCAAATAGGATTATAAGTATGAATGTTGCTCTGAAAACTAATAGATGACAAGTTTAAAACACAGCAGAATCCTTCTGTGATAAAAGGGTAAAATGGTAATATAATAAGATATAAGAGCTGGAGGATTTTGGGAAGTGTTCTAGCTCAAAATTTCTCAAATGTTTGTGGTCTGCCAACACAGGATGTTCATTAAGGAATAAGCAGAAAAAAAAAAAAAAAAAAAAAAAAAAAAGATAGGAACTGTTTCTGGGCAAATTAGTTTAAGAAAAGCTTGCTTAAATTCTTAAATTTATTTCTTTACTGCAAGAATTTTCAAGCTCTCGAATAGGTAAGTTCATTGTGAGTCTCCGAAAAAGAAAATCCCCCCAAATTAAGCATGCGCAAGTGCAAATGAGGTACGTATGCACGTGTGTGTGTGTGTGTGTGTGTGTGTGTGTGTAAGAGAGAGAGAGAGAGAGAGAGAACTGATGTTCTGGGGGAGACACTTTAAAAATTAGGTTCTCATTTCAGGCCCCTGTCTTTCAAAGTTGGAAAATGAGGTCGAAGCATTTGGTGGCAAAACCCACGGTGGTCGTGCTGTGCCGTGGACGAGCCGTCCTACAGCTCAAGTCTCCTGACTCTGGGATGCTGCTCCTCACCCTGTGCCGCCCTAAGGAGAGTATGTGGACCGTTACGTCCACTGCCTGAGTAGAACAGCTGATGGCCAGCAAGGTTTGACATTACCAACAAAAACAAGATTCAAACTATTCATCCACTGGCCTGCTAAAATGTCAAGAGTTTTATTTATTTTATTTATTTTTTTGTGTGTGCGGTACGCGGGCCTTTCCCTGCCGTGGCCTCTCCTGCCGCAGAGCACAGGCTCCGGACGCGCAGGCTCAGCGGCCATGGATCAGGGGCCCAGCCGCTCCACGGCTGGTGGGATCTCCCGGAACCGGGGCATGAACCGTGTCCCCCGCATCGGCAGGCGGACTCTCAACCACTGCGCCACCAGGGAAGCCCAAGAGTTTTACTTTTTAAGGGTTTCTTAGGGGCATAAGAATTTTAATTGAGCCTCAGCATGAAATAACTGGGAAGAATCCTCTACTTAGCCAATTTAGGGTATTTTCACTGCTAATGTATGAGATTGGAAGAAGCAAGGGGCAAAACTAGTCTCCTTTAAGGAGTGTCTGCCTGCTTTAAAGAGAGAGATTAGGAAAAGTCTAGATTAGTGCTTCCCAGTTTAATTGCTTACATGGCCATCTTGTTGAATTCACTAGGTCTGGGGTGGGGCCTGAGAGTCTGCGTTTTTAACCAAGCTCCCAGGCCTGGCTGATGTTGCTGGTTTATAGGACTGTACTTTTGAGGAGCAGGGGCCTGGGTTATGGAATAACGAAGCAAGGTTTTCTGTGTGTGTACGTGTGGGGAAGAGAGAGTGGTGTGAATGCAGAGACCAGAACAAAAATCCTGACATTGTTTCTTCACAGTTTTGCTGAGGAGAAATAAAGCCAGAAAATATCTGATAAAATGATGGAGTTGAATTTAAGCATTAACTCTAAATTTTGGAACTTTGCTGTTTACTTAGCTACTGTCTTTACTCTGGACCTTTCATTTCACTCACCCACTTTTTATTCTGAGACTGAGGAAAGACCCAGGTATGGGGTTTTCCTCATCCATTTACTATCTCTGACTGAACTTTGAGAACACTTTTTGGAGAGAATAGCAAGGCTCTTAATTGCACCACACATACAGGACATTTTTTACAATTGAGGTTATGGTCATCCATTCCTATTTTGCGTGTACTCTTTTCTGAGCCTCTGTTTTCCGACCTATTCAATGAAGACTAAAAAAATATGAGTATAAAATGAGATAGTATACGCAGACTTACTTTGTAAAGCACACTACACTATTCCCTCATTTTCTCTCTGTCCCTGGAAAAAAATCAATGCATGAAATTTGGGGCTGGAAATGAATACAAAGTTTGGACGACAGCAAAATTTGCAGTTACAGTGCTGTTGTTTTGTCTCTACTGTTGTTCCGAAGATGGGCACCTGTTCCCCCAGTACCTCTGTTTCTCCATCAGTAAACATGCTTCCCATGCTGTGGAGTAACTGGGTACAGATGGCAGTGGGCAGCAGTGTTTTGTTGAGGAAACAACAGTTTAGCCCATTTTGGACTCCCTGGCTATTTTTAATTCAAGACACTTATTTCTGTCATACGATCGAGTATTTTCTAGACAAAAGCTTTATGCAGACTGTCAAGGAATTAGTTTTCCACCACGGTGCCATATCTGAAACACTCCCTTTGCACAACAAGGACGCCAGAGAGAGCAGAACACAGCACAGTCATTTGGGAAATTCTTGCAGCTTGAGATACACACATCAGGTTTGCTGAAATTTCTCAGTGGCCCAGAGTTCTACGAAGAGGGAAGAGAGGGCCGTGCTGAGGAGGGTCCACTTGCACTGAAAAGGAACATCTGCCATAGTTGGGGCCTCTAGATGGAGGTTGTGAATGACCTGAGGCAGTGGAGCTCGTCCCCACACTCACGCATGGACCATGGCGCTGACAAACCAACTTGGGTTCAGGGCCAGATCCCACCATCTCATCGCTGGGTAGACTGAACTGACTGCACTGTTCTGAAACTCAGTCTCCACATCCAGAAAATGGCCATGGTAATACTTGCCTTTCAAATCTGAGTGAAAATGAAAAAGAACACACGTTGAACACCATTCCATCATAAGGCCTGAGGGAGTAGCTGTCATTGTACTTTCACTATTTATTTATCTTATTATTCATTCTACTAGTAGTGCTTATTTTATTATTTTCTTTCCAGATCTTTGTTGATGCTACCTTTGCCCTGCCCTATGGCGTTAGATGCTGACCCTTCCCACTGCCCACTGTCCCCTGCCCCCCCACCGTAGTATTCATGGACTTGCTGCTATTCTCCCCTGACTCCTGCTTCCTTCTCCCCACCTGCCACATTGTTAAATCCTATTGTACATGGATCCTCACAAAACTGGCAGGCGCACGCAGTCCCACTGGGCATTCCAGGTATAGAGCCAAGGCACAGAGCCAAGTCATAATTATTTTCTAGAAAGTTATTTTTTAAGTGCTAATGTAGCACATCCAAAATCCTATGCACGTAGGGCTTAGGATTAGTTGGAAAGTGTTAAAGTACTTTCTGTTACTGCTCTGCCTTTTATGACTTTGAACAAGTCATTTTTCACTCTCCTTTTCTCACACCCCTAATGGAAAGGTTAGAGAGAGAGTATCAGAAGAGTGCTATCTAATTATGAAATGACATATAAAGGAAATACATATCAAGTGCTGTCTGTCAGATGCTGCTGATTCTTCCACCATGTTTTTTTCTATTAGCTTCGGACTCCTAGGATTGGTACAGGAATCAATAATACAAGCCAAGAAGTACTTCAGTTTTCCAGAGTCTTCTTAGGGTGGCTTGTCTTGTTGCTGGCAGATTTTAAATCACTTGTTCATTTTAAAGCCTGACCCTTGCGGGCTGATTTGTTTCTGATCTATTTCTCAGTTCTTACCTTCAGGACCTAGGATTAGACCTTGTTTTCTGGGACCCAGACTCTAATTTGACAATCACTGCTTTCTAGACCAGCGGTCCCCACCCTTTTTGACACCAGGGACCAGTTTCGTGAAAGGCAAGTTTTCCATGGACCGGGGTGGCAGGGGGGAATGGTTCAGGAGGTAATGCGGGTGATGGGGAGCGATGGGGAGTGGCAGATGCAGCTTCGCTCGCTTGCCCGCCACTCACCTCCTGCTACGTGGCTCAGTTCCTAACAGGCGGTAGCGGTCCACGGCCTGGGGGTTGGGGACCCCTGTTCTAGACCCTGCCTTAGTCTTCAAACCCTTCCTTCTCAGTTTTCCCCAGCTATTTCTGCCCTAGATTTAAGTGAGGTAATTTACAATCCACTGCCTTTGGGGCCTTGCATTGACAGTGAGAGGGTGAAGCTCATTGCAGAAATTACCTGTTCTCATAAAGTAAAACTTGAGAGACTGTGTTGATGGGATTGGGGAGAGGGAGGAGGGCAAATGTAACCAAGTAGACTCACCCAATCCCCCTGGATTCTCCCAGGCCACAGGACAAATCTAAAATGACCTTGGAATTGGGTCATTTTGCCAACCCAAGAGTAAATTGTTTCCTATCATTTGAAATGTCCTCATGAGCAAACTCATTCTAAATCTTCACCCTTACAGCCACCTAAAAGCTGTGTTAATACTTCAAAATAAAATTTCAGAACGGTAAGCTGATGGTTTAGTGCTGGATGTTTTAGTCATTGCTTGGTGCTTTAACCGATAGTGGTGATCTGCCTATTCATTATTTACCTGCTTTTTTTAAAATACCGTATTTTAGGCCAATGATTGTAAATGTGTAAAATTGCTTCATAAATGGCTTAAATAGAAATAGTATATATTTCTAGGTCTATGTTTCTCTTTTCTTGGACCTATAATCATCTATTCTAGTAAAATTATATTTTTCTTTCTTTGTGACGAACTTTTCTTAAATAGTTCATTTTTCTTCATTGCCAGAGCTATTTTCATTTCAAAGTTACAACTTCTAAACTGAAGATCATTACTTCCTCACTTTTCAGCCAGTAATTTCTGTTCGAATACTATAAAAGTGTCATTCTCCTTAAATCTCTTAATATTTTGAGCTTTCTATTTATAATTAAAATAAAAACTCACTTGCACGTATTTTCCAAGGAAGAAAGTTCTATTTAAGAAATTATTTTGCACACAACTTTCTGTTTTACAGTAGCTATGCAGGCTACCCCCAGGCAAAATCCTGCTGAGTGTGGAGCTGGTTTTTAGCATCTCTCTGCTCCCTTTCATGAGAAATTCATGTCAAGGGTCACATGAATGGTCCCCTCCATAGTCTTGTGGCTGAAGGCATCACTGCACACTCTAGACCAGGAGTCCCAAACCCGAATGCCTACAGAAGTGAAGTAGTTAAAGGAAATGAGGGCAGCCAACAGCATAGAAATGCTGAGGATTGCGGTAAGCTAGAAAGTAGATGCCCTATCCAAACTGGGTAGCCATTATTCCATTTCAGGAGGTTTCTTACCAAACCATTATTCTAGATCTGCAGCGTTTTCAAGAGAAGCCTGAAATCCAGATTCAGTTCAAAGTATAATATGAACAAAGATTGCATGGACCAAACAAAGCATGTCAACTTGCTGGCCTTTTGAGATCGTCTCCTTTGACCCCTAAATGTCTTTGACATCCACACTTATCTGTTCTGAGTTGTACATTTCTCTGCTGGGATTAAAATGAGTAAAAGTAATAACTACTCCTAAAAATACAAATAATGTGTTAATAAAGTAGAAAATGACTGTCTCAGAGTAGAGTTAAGGGTGGAATAAGAGGCAGGATATCAATCAGACGTGTTATTTGGTAAAAAGATAAAAATAAAAACAGACAGAAAACCGACTTTGCCTTTTGATAAGTCACTTTTGGCCATGTCAAAATGTACTGCTTTAATTGATTCTAGGTATGGTGCCAATGGCTGTTGAAATTAAACATGTTACCCATTTCTTCTTGCTTTTAGTGCATCTTTATACCGTCCTCAGTCACCGGAATTCAATGCAATGTGTGATGAGGGATACAGGGAGGAAGACAGCCACCTCCAACTACTCTGTAAGGAGAGGCTCAATGATTCTCCTTCGTGATGGCAAAAGTCAGGAATAAATATACCAGGTAAAGTGATAATGACAGAATGAGAAATGGTATTTAATTCTCTCTAGTCCTTTCCTGATGCATTTTCTTCTAGATTTTGGATTTACCTTCAAAAGAAACTTTTAGGAAAGTTCTGAACCTCTTTGCCATGGATGCATGTGAAAGACCACACAAGCACATGCAAAATAGAAATTTAATAGAAATTGACCATAACCTCAATTGAAAACATTTCCTGTATGTGTGATATAATTAAGAACCTGGTTGTTCTCCCCAAGAAGTGTTCTCAAAGCGACTACAAATCTACTCCTTTGAAACTACTTGTTTTTGAACCCTAATTATCAATACAGAAATCTGTACATTTAGCTATAGTTTAATCTACACAGTTGCAAACAGTATGTTTCACGAGCTCAGACTCTTCTCTATACTAACAAGTGTTTGAATGCCTGAAAGATTGTTTATTTATCAGTTTCTCTTTTTTTTCCTTAGGAAGGGGAAAATCAGACTGTAAATTAACCTTGAGAAATGTCCTGCACAACTTGGCCTTCAAAGGTCTAAGATAGTTTTTAAAAAGAATATATTGACTTTGTCACAGATTTTTAGAAAAATTATCAAGGATACCGCAGGAGAAAACAAAAACAAAAAACAACCAAACATTGTAATGAATTATGCTCAGTTTTTTGACACATATAAACTAAATATGGCGTGATTCTGATAGGCATTAATTGGAGATTTTTAACCCTGAGCAATAATAAATAAGAACACACTGATGCATTGGCTATAACCAAGCAAAACAGCAAGATTCCATTCACAGAAGTAAGAAAATTTCAAACTGCAGTCTCAACTTAGTTCTGAATTATATATCTTGGAACACTGTTAAGTCAAATATTTGAGTATCTGTAAAACTAAGCCTTCCCATTTCAATTACAATCCATTATGAGTCTGTCCTTTTTTACAAGGCTGATGTCAGGAGAGCAGTGTGATCTAGCTCTGCTAAGGCAGATCTTTAAAGGAAATCTGGTTGGCAGGCCTCATGTTGAGAGTGGTGAGAGCAGTTTGGGGACAGATCTCCGAAAATAAGTGATAAAACATATATCCTCCAGGAAATTGTTTCAAACCAAGTCTGTGTTCTTTAGAAGTCATTTTTATGTAATGGATGTTGAATGCTTCCTGTTAGGTGTGATTTTATGGCTTTTGGTTTCGGACTAGGGAGTTACTCCAGGCAGTTCCCTAAATGACTTCCTTGTGTTCCATAGGAGCAGTGGTTGGTGGGCTGATCATAATCAAAAGTGAGAGTATCATTCTGAGTCTTTTGTCAATTCATGAGCGTTCAGTCAACCCATGGTGCATAAAAGACACGTTCTGACACTACTGATGGACTTAGGTACTATATTTCATATTGCTCCAGAGGGAACATAGATTCCATTTCGAGATCCCAGAACACATCTCACCCAGTTAAACTCTGATAGAGAAAGCAGACAGTCTCCGATCCAGTCTTCAGTGATGGCCCTTGTGGTTTTGGAGAAAAGAGTGAGTGCTAGGGAGAGAGTGTCCAGGCTGAGTTGGAGGTCCTCAGAGCAGTAAGTCTGCCCAGACAGTGTTTGAATGACAAGGAGACAAGACAAAGACCATGGGTGGGGCAAAACATGTCCACTAAGTCCCAAGGATAAAATAGTTTACTGTGTCTCAGACTTCATTTACCCCTCATAGTGACTCTTTGTATGGTTAGCTATTGATGCATAATAATCCACCTAAAAACTCACTGGTTTAAAATGAAACATTTACTATTGTTCACGAGCCTGAAGGCTGGTTGAATGGTTCTTCTCATGCCAGCTCGACTGACGCATATATCAGTGGTCAGTAGCAGTTGGGTATATGGCTCTGCTGATCTTGGCTGGGCTTTTACCATGTCCTACCCTTCATCAAAGTATTTCAATGGCTCTCTGTTACCTGCTCAGGAGTCCTCAGATCTGTTTGGTTTTGAGACCACTTTGTTTTCTTTAATATTAATGAGAACCTCAAAGATCTTTTGTTATGTGGGTTATATCAATCCAAACTTAACATGTTCAAAAATTAAAAATATTTATTAATTTGTTTAAAAATTAAATTTTTATGTGTTCACATAAAGAACATAATTGTAATGAAAAATGACTATATTTTCCAAAACAAACAAAAAGAATTACTGAGAAGAGTGGTGGTGTTTAAATTTTTGTAAACTTTTTAAATGTTTGGCTTAAGAGAAGAGAGCTGGAGTCTCATATCTGCTTCTGAATTCAATCTATTGTGATGTTAAATGTCAGGTAGACTCTGGAAAACTCCACTGTACACTTGTGATAGTATGTGAGTGGATAAGGTAAATAAAATTTTAGTACTGTTATGAAAATAATTTTGACCTTGTGAACTGCCTTAAAAGATCAATGACATCAGGGGTTCCTGGACCCAACTTTGAGAACCCTGGTCTAGAAATGAAGTATGTACTTTCTGCTTTCTGTTAAAGATTGTATGATTTTGGTTCACTTTATCCTTAATGTAAGTACATTTGTTTTGCCATTTACTAGCTGTATAACTTGGGCAAGTTATTGACTTTCCCTATCTGAAAAATGGGCATACTCATATCTTACTCATGGGGTTGTAATGTAATGAATTAGATGTTCTGCGTAAAGAACTCAGTATCATGCCAGGCACATTGTAAACTGTGAAGAAAATGTTACTATTATTATTATTAGTTTTAGTAGTTATATATATATATATATATATATATATATTTTTTTTTTTTTTTTTTTTGTGTGTGTGTGTGTGTGTGTGTGTGTGGTACGTGGGCCTCTCTCTGTTGTGACCTCTCCCGTTGCGGAGCACAGGCTCCGGATGTGCAGGCTCACTGGCCATGGCTCATGGGCCTAGCCGCTCCATGGCGTGTGGGATCTTCCTGGATTGGGGCACGAACCTGCGTCTCCTGCATCGGCAGGCAGACTCTCAACCACTGCACCACCAGGGAAGCCCAGTAGTTATATTTCTTTTAGCACATATCACTTAAATGCTTTCACTGGAGTAAACACTGTTTAGACACTGCAATAAAAGTTGTATTAATATATGCTATGCCAATGCCCCTTGGAATATTATAGTCTTTAGGAGAAATGAGATCTTAATTTGCTCATTTCATGAATGTTTATTGAGGAACTAGTAAGTGCTTCTGAGAGCTCTGAAGCCTTTGGGAGGATTTCCTGGCCTAGGCTTGGCTAACAGAGAAGACCCCATGAAGGTGGCGTTAGAACTGGGTCTTGAGAAGTAAAACATTGCTGTGGGCAAAGGCGACATGTTGAAAAGTATTTTAAGAAGGAAACTTTTAGCACAGAGTCAGCAAATACCTTCTAGAAAGAGCCAGATAGAAAGTATTTTAGACTTTGTGGGCCATCTGGTCCATGCCGCAACTTCTCAACTCTGCCATTGTGGCGAGAAAGCAACCGTAGACAATACATAAGGGAACAAGCATGGCTGTGTTCCAACGACGCTTTATTTATGGGCACTGAAATTTGATTTCATACAATTTTACACATCCCATAATATTATTCATCTTTTGATTTTCTTTTTCCTTCAACCATTTAAAAATACTAAAACCATTGTTAGCTTGTGAGGCCATATGAAAGCAGGCATTGGGTAAGAGTTGACTCAAGGACTGTAGTTTGCAGACTCCTGCCCTGGAGCAAGGGTTTTATGGTGAGAAAGTGTCATGTCTGGGAAAAAAAGGAGTTATCTAGACTGATGTTTGTGTAGGGCAATTTGTAAGTGAGTTATCTAGGCAGATATTTGCTACCTTGCAGAAGATATGGAGGAAGGAGTAGAGAGTGGTAAGCCTTGAAGGACTGAATAATAACAATAATAATGATAATTATGACCTCCAAATGTGGGCATCACACTTTATAATAGTTGGGGCACATAATATCATATTCTCATTTGTAAATGGCAGAATTGCAGCTATTTTTCAGGTATCTCCTCTCATTTCATTCTTCCTCAGCTACATGATGCAGAGTTTATCCTGTAAGCCGTGGGTAGGATACTGTTCCTTTTTTGTTTGTTTGTTTGTTTTTTGCGGTACACGGGCCTCTCACTGCTGTGGCCTCTCCCGTTGCCGAGCACAGGCTCAGGACGTGCAGGCTCAGCGGCCATGGCTCAGGGGCCCAGCCGCTCCGCGGCACGTGGGATCTTCCCGGACCGGGGCACGAACCCGTGTCCCCTGCATCGGCCGGCGGACTCTCAACCACTGAGCCACCAGGGAAGCCCAGGATACTGTTTTATAAAAGATTCCTGCAAGCGTTTTTGTGTTCAAGGGGTGAAAACACAATTCATTTTTTTGGGAAAGAAGTATATTTGAATTTGAAAAATACCCTATTGGGGTTTTTATTTAAATTAAAACAAGTCCTAGAATCCAGTCCCAAGAGATCAGATAAAGAGGAGTTAAAGAGTTCGGCAGGATAAATGAATAAAGTGTTTTCTGGGGATGGGAAGTTATACTAATTGAGTTTTTGCTTTTGGGAGTTGAGGTAGGTCCTTGGGCTCCTAGGACTCGGGCAGGGAAGGTCAAGGTCACAGGGACTTGGATCCGAGCAGTATCAGGCTCCTACGGCATGACCTCCCAGCAGAGGGCGCCAGCAGGGGAGTTTGCAGATCAGGTATGGTATGTGGATAATATTGGATGTGGGGATCAAAATTCACGTTTTTTGCATTTCTACTTTCTTGTGTGATCCTTAGATCATCAGAAAAGAGAGCAAAGTATTAAGCTTTGTTGTAGCTTTGGATTAGCAGTGTTTTCATAATACAGTGAAGGACTTCACTGTTGCTTGAGGCAAGGTGGTGCTGGAGATGGTGCTGGCTATAGATATAGATTCGGTAGATATCAAAAGGGAACCTCAAGAAGACCCTTGAGTGACTGATTAGAGCAAAAGGTAGCAAGTGGCTGTTTGGCCGTGTATTCACATTCAGGAATTCTCAGGAATATTTAGGGTATTGCAAAACTTTAGGCAGGGATATATAATAAAGACTTACGTTTTATTTTGTTTTTGTCTTTAAATGTGGACATCAAAAGGAAAGCAGCTCCAGAAATCTGGGAACTTCAAGACACTAGGGTTTGCAGTTGCTTGCCATGGAGAAAGAAGTAATCAGATGTATGTTTTAGGAAGAAATTCTGTGGGCAGGGTGAAAGGTCGTTTAGAGGGAGAGAATGGAGGTAAGGAAACCAATTAAGAGAATCTTACAAAAGAGATCATGAAAACCAGAACTAGGTCAGGGCTATGAGGCTCAAGGAAAGGAGGAAAACATCAACATTTCAGAGGGATTGGGAACCTCCTGGAGGTGGATGATCAGACAGGGGGCTTTTTCCTATAAATACAACCTAAGACAGCTAGGGCATGTTTTCATGTGGGGGAAGTTCCATTCCCTGCCAACATGGGCAACATAATTTGTTACTGGCAAAGGTTCAAGCTCCTGCCCAATCTGTCTTCCACCTCTTCTAGAACAGGTTCAGGATCCTTAAAGACCCTTTAAAACTGGGTGAGCATATATATTTGAAGTATGTGTGTCAGTACCTACCCCTTGGTGAATTTGGGAAGTCACCTTGCCAGCATTCTTATTTTTCCCTCAGTTTTTTTATTGAGATATAATTGCCATATAACAGTGTATTAGCTTAAGGTATACAGCATACTGATATGATATATGTATATACTGTGAAATGATTACCACAAGTTTAGTTAACACCCATCATCTCACAGTTATTTTTTTTTCATTGTAATGAGAACATTTAAGATCTACTATCTTAGCAACTTTCAAACGTAAGACGCAGTATTGTTAATTATAGGTATCATGCTGACATTACATCTCCAGAACTTACTTATAACTGGAAATTTGTACCTTTTGACGACCTTCACCCAATTCCCCACTCCCTACCTCCCACCTGTGGCAATCACCAACCTATTCTCTTTCCATGAGTTTTTCATTTCTTCAGATATAACATAAGTGAGAACACACAGCATCTGTCTCTCTCACTTGGCATAATGCCCTCATGTTCCATCCACATTGTGGCATATATGGCAGAATTTCCTTCTTTCTTGTGGCTGAATAAATATCCAATCCCACACTAGACCTCTCTGTCTCTATTCAGGTTGCCCTGTGCCTCCTAAGATAGCAATCTTGGAGCCTAACCTTAGAGAAGTACCATACGTCTTACTCTCTAGATATAATGCTGTCCAACAGAACTTCTGTGGTGAATGAAATCATCTATATCTGTGCTGTCCAATAAGTAGCCATTGGTTACCTGTGCCTAGTGAGCACTTGAAAGGTGAAGGAGGCTGGGGAAATAATTTTTAATTGACGTTAAATTTACATTAAATAGCTCCATGTGGCAAGTGGCTGCCATATTGGATGGTGCAACTCTAGATCTCAGCATCCAACATCCTACCCAAACTGTGGGCACCTGGGAGCTTAAACAGAGGAGAGTTTTACGTATTTGTTGAGTCCACTTGTACCAATAGATGTGGCAGGCATAAGCATTTGTTCTTACTACTATTCTTTCATGAATTCCCTCTCGGAATCTTGCTGGCAAACTGGATTAATTAATACTGTGCAAATGAAAGAAACTGAATGTAACTAAGTATACTTCAGGTTTAATTCTTTTAAAATTACATAATGAAACTTAAATATTTAGCAAGATTACTGGGAAAGGAAATTTAGATTCAATGCTCTCCTCTTTAGCCCTTGGTTCATGTTTGAATCACATATACTTAGTATGATCGTCCTGACACCTCCTCGTTATCGAAGCAGTTTTCTTGTCCGGCAGCTATTCTGACTCCTGGCCTTGTGAACAGGTACTGAAACAGCTTGGACCACCACCCTCCCCAAAGCACGCCCCCGCCCCCCCTCCCCCGCCAGCTCTAGACCATTCTAGCTACATATCCTATCATCTATCTGGGCTTGCAGCCTTGAAGTCTCGCCATATGTTTGGCTAGTTACACTTTAACTTAGCTTGTGCTAAGATGTTAATAAGTAATAACAGTTTAATCACTGTCAGATGATATATTAGTATTCTAGGGCAGGAGCCTTCACAGTCTGAAACCAAAGAAAGAACAGATAGGGAATGTTCCAACTTTCCCTGGCTGGCACCTGAGCAGTTTAAAGTAAAGGACAAGATGAGCACATCTAATTCAATAAGTATATAGAATGTGACAATGACATTGTGAAGCTTTGAGGTAGGAAAAAACTACATCTCTTTCTTGGGCAAAGAAAGTTACAGGACAAGGTCCCTCTTATATCTGCGAAGTTGAGTCTAATATATCTGCAATTTATTGGGCTTTTCTTAAGACTTCAAAGTACTGCCTAATCAAACCCTGATGTTTTTATTAAAAGTATTAAAAAAAATTCTAAACTATTCAAACAAAGAGGTAGAGGGTAGGGACATTTGCTAACCTTATGGTTTGTTGATACACACACACACACACACACACACACACACACACAGACACACACACCCATACGTGTGTGTAGGTAAATAAGGTTGATTCCCTTTCCTGGGAGTTCAGGAGCTTCGTGATTTACCAGCCATGCAACCTGGGGCAAGTCTCAATCTCCCTAAGCCTCAATTATCTTGTAAAATGGGGGTAATGATACCTACCTCTGAGGGTTATTGAGAGAATTAAGTGAAATCATGTATGAGAAAACCGTAAAATAGGAAACCCTTTCAGGCTAATGTATTTGATGGGGGGAGGGGCAGGAATTACTCTTTCTCCAACATGAGGATGAAGACTTGTGCTGAAGTCTAATTCAGCGAATGCCCTGGGAAGCATATGGATACATTTTTCTGGACAGATGGCTGATACATTCTGTGCTGCACATGCAAGGCTTTCTATGGAGCTGTTTTAGCACGAAGAGCCTCTTTCAGGAATCTTTATGGGGCTAAGCTATGTTAGATAAACCTCAACAAACAGGGAGCTGGAGGCTTGCACCTAATGCAAACAGTTGCACGGACATTCAGAACAGTGAGTGTAAATACCATCTTGAATGCCAACAAATGTCAATACCAATGCTTGATGGTATTACATAAATTCAGCTTTAATTGAGCAAAGCTAAATGGACCTCTTTATATTCTGAAATACCTAAATAAAGCCTAAATCATGGAGATTTTATGTCCTGTGTCTGAGATGTCTCCATATATAAGACACACACACAAATATATGTATATTTCCTCTGCTTGACAATTCTTATCTACATGAGAACAAAGTCTAAAGTAAATGGCCATCCTCAGATACCAGCTGTTCCAAGCATTAGTCTGTGGAGTGGCGGAAGGGTGATTTATGCAAGAGGAGAAATTGTTTATATTCTGTGGCACATGTGTCCCTGCTCCATTAAAAATTAGTAAGGGAATCCATCTATAACAACCTTAAAAAATAACATGGGTTCATAAGAGGTTCAGTTTCCGGGTGCTAGCACATTTATGACTTCAAAATAGATAATCTGGGGAATTTAAGCAGACTGCTGAAAAGGACTAGATAAAAGGTATTTTTTCTGGATGCTCTTACTTTTGTAACATGCTGGAACTGGGCTGAATGACTGCTTTCAGGCACAAAACCAAACACACAAAGTGCCTGTTGTTTCCTAACCAGGTATCTGATATTAAATTAAAGGCATGTATATGTAAAATAGGAAAGACATGGAAGAATATTGCAGTTGGTGAGCAAAATAGATTTTTGTTTTAAAAAGAAGAAGTCTGGGAGATAGGAGGCTGCTGTCGTATTTAAAAAACAAAAACAAAAAACCCAGAAGAGAAATGGTAAAATCTCTCTTCTGCAAAAACCAAATCTAGTTATGAAAGCTTTCATTTTCAAAGGAGAGCGGAAATGTATGATTTGCCACTTACATTGTTTCCTCCTTGTTCTGTAATCAGCCAAGTTTGAGGAAAAACTGTTTATGAGCTTCTGTATAAGAGATAGCACACAAGTGTGGATTTATTATTATGCTGCACTTAACTGCCTCTTCTGCAGGCTAAATAGTCTAGTTCTACGAACACTCTCTTAAGTGTAGATCACTTTTCAACTGTTTAATAGCCATCTTTGTTGCTTTCCTCTGAAGGGTTTCAAAATTATTCCCACCCGTCTGAAGTTTTCATCATCAGTAATATTCATTGTGCCCATGCACTCAATGTTCTGCTGGGCACAGTGCCAGATTTGATTGACTATGTGTTCTACCTGCCCCCAAGGTTTAGAGCCATGTTACAGACAACACAAATGAGATCAATATATATAATAAAACGGCAACAATGCATGGCCTTTGATTTAGGAGGAAAGAAAGGCATAGGCATCGCCTGGGTTTTTTTTTTTTTAATCTTGTTTCACTTACTTTCATTGATGACTTTGGTCATCCACCAAGAATCTTTTGATATTCTTAATCTGGTGGGTTGTCACTGACTTTTAAATTCAATGTGAGGGCATATTTGAAATTCACTCAGTTTAAATGGTACAGGTTGGGAGAGAAGACCTTGAATTATCATCAGGGCTAAACTGGTACATTGTCCAAGAGAGAGGGAGCAGGAGACCAAAGGAAGTGGCAGTGGATACATGTGAGACTCTAACCTGAGCATCAGTATATAATCTGGGATCAGGTACAAATCGGGAGCGTGACCCCCAAACCAGAAGATCCAGGTGTTAGGAAAGGTAGTATACAAACCAGCTAACCACCAACAGCATTGATAACAGCAAAAACCAAAATAGAGATAATTATGGGATCAACCAGACAAAACTCCCAAGTCATCGGTTGAGCAAGGGCACCTGGCTGTCCCAGGTTTCTTTTTGGGGGTGGTGCTGGCGCTCTAGTGATGTCAGTTTAAGGAGCAGGTGTGGGTTGAGCTGGGGTTTGCACCTGGGTTAAGAGGAAGTCAAGAAAGAACCCGGAGGGGAAGAGTTCTGAGTTCAGAGCTGTGAAAACCCCATTTCAAATCATAAATATTGGTTGTTAACAGGATTGCTTAGTTGACTTCCTCCCTCCAATCCCCGCCCCGGCCCCCATTGCCCCATGCTGACTACCAGGAAATTTAGACCACATTTGTAGATCAATTATCACAATTAGGGAGAACTTCTTAGCCTGTACATTTGCACATTCTTATTTTCTCCCTTATCTTTACTTTCTACTCATTTGTACATTTTCCCTGGCTCTGGTTTTGTATCCTTATTCATATGTTTCTATACTTTACAGTAAGAGTTTTTGTATCTCAGAACTTGTACTGAAAAATAAGGCAGAGCATAAATAAAGAAACTTTTGCATCCATGAAATAAAAGCATTGAATGGCTTATAAAGCTTGCTGGTTTATTTGTGCATTCTACCTGTTGTTATATTTATTTCCCAAGATCTGTCTAGTTGGGCAAGATTCACAATCTACACTGGAATTGTTTACCTGAAGTTTTCTTGCTTCCCAGGAGACATTAAGTAGACGTTGTTTTCCTTCAGTGAAAACTCTTCTGTAGTGTAGTTATCTCTTTGGATAGACAGGAGTCCTACGTGTGCTTCTGATCATATGTCTGTCATGTGCATTCTTAAGGATCCCTGGTAACCTTGAGGAACAGAAGCAATTTTAAACTCGGGCCCCTAAACTGAGAGTTCCAATGACACTTGGCAGGAAAGGCTCTTCTTGTCATCATGAGTTTTAATAGGGTAGATCTATACTAGCATTGTTCTGCTGTACAGTGAATTTGTAGTAGAGTACACAGTTGAACAGACTCCCTCTGATGATGCATTGAAAAGATTTTTAAGTCTTGGAGTCGCTAAATTTTATTTCTCCATATTGTGTGGAGAATATTCACAAAGAGACACAAGTTTAGTCTTGTGCTGCCCACCACTCAGCATTGCATTCATCTTTTTTCTTTTTCCTTTTGCTTGTTATGACTCTTTTCCCAGAAAAGGCGTTCTTTTCGAGAGTAGTGAACTAAATGGATAGTAGAGATACCGTAAAATATCTTCTTAGAGGAATATCTTTATTCTTGGGTTAAGAGTTCAGGGTTTGGAGTTGGAACACCTGGGTTCCAGTCCTGGCTGCCATTGTTCTTTACTCCGTGATCTTGCACAAGACACTGAAATTCTCTGAGCTTCATTCTCCTCAACTGTAAAATGGGGAGAATAATTCCCTTTTGACCTTGTCAGAGGGAGTTCAGATCATTTATGTGAAGGTCAAAGGTTTAGTTCTCTATTAATCTAAGCCATGGACACTTATGGTCATATCCTCAACCTCAGAAGACCTCCTGACCATTAAACCTACCACTGTCTCCTCCCAGGCATCCTATCCTGTGTCTTCATTTGCCTTTTTAACCAAATCAGACTCTATTATCTATAACAACAACACTCCTTGGAAAATATCTAATTCCCTTGCCTTTCTCTCTCTCCTATAGGTGTTCATGGAAAAGTCCAGACTCTGGTTAAAAAACTCTTGCATAATGTATGCTTGTGTCCGAGTCAAATGTCCCCAGAGAGACATACACACACTTGCTGACTATTTTTACTTTAAATTTCTGGTTACAGATCTCAGATGGGCACTCCATCTGTCCCGACTCTACCTGCTAAAGAACTTTCCTTATGTTCCTTGGAGAGAATAGAAACACAGGCCTCTTGTCTGCCCACCATCAACATTATCAACCTCCTCACATCTGTATTTTGTACACAGTACCAGGATCTATGAATATTAATTATTATTGCGATTCCATATTACTTGGTTGGAAATCTATAATGCACTTGGAATATTTTCCGGAAAAATACCCTTCTCAAATTTGACCTCTATTAAACTGTTGTACAGAAGGGACTATATTAATTATAGTACCTATTGTGATAATTAGCATTATTAAAAAGTGTGCTATGAGCGTGCAAGGCACAAAAAAGAGCTACTTAAGTCTGTTCAAGGTAATGAGCAATTTGATTATTTTGTCATTGCTTTTTTAAAACATATTTAGAGTGGGGAGGATAAAGAGCATTCCAATTTGAGTATTAGTCACTGGGTTCGAATGCTGAATACAGGTGATACACAATTCCCTATGTTTTATTCTACCTTACGTTTAAGAAAACCACAATGACCTGTGGTTGTGATGCTAAAAACTCAGATTCCAAATACATTTTTTAAAATTCCTTTTTTTCTCGTGCCTTGTCATTGGTGAATCGATAAAAGCCCTATCTGTTCATAGGGGTTAAACCATTCAGCCAAGAAGTTATCCTCAAGAAGCTAAATTAGCAACTTGAAAAATAAGACTGTATTTTCACAGTCTGTCATAATCTCTTTGATCTTGTTACGAAAAAGATTCGTCAGATTTAGTTTTCTTCTCTAAGTTTTGGCTCAGTAATGATCCCAATTTCTCTGATGCTACTAGGTGTGCTGAAAGGCCAGCCTTCAGCTTCTGTTCCACAGTGCCCTGCCTGTCTACCACCTGTATTCTCAAACCTGTTAGAAGCGAGAGTATAACATCTGAGCACAAAGGCGAGGCCATATAGGTAG
This sequence comes from Platanista minor, assembly GCA_004363435.1. Classification (NCBI taxonomy): domain Eukaryota; kingdom Metazoa; phylum Chordata; class Mammalia; order Artiodactyla; family Platanistidae; genus Platanista; species Platanista minor. The sequence continues at coordinate 70,868 of RJWK010000690.1, read as the reverse complement.
TGTCTGGGGACTTGAACTTTTTCAAAATGGATGAAATAAGCCATGTCGTCAATGTGGCTGTTAATATACAGCAAAGGAGAACTGGACACAAAATTTAATTCTTTCTCTTTAGTTTGTTCCACAACATTTCCCTAGATATTTCCTTTAAAACACTGATCCTATGAAATGCTACATTAGAGGGAAAAAAAAGTTTCCATGGTCAAAAAAAGTTGGGAAATATTTATACTCTAATCTTTCTAAGAAATTCAAAAGGCAAAGTACTGAAAAACTCCGCTGTGTGACCTTGAGCAAACTACTTAACCTCTCTGGGTCTGTTTGTCTGTAAAATGCGGATAATGATAGCGATAGTGAGGATTAAAAGAGTTAATATATGTAAAACACTTAGTTTAGTGCTTGGCACATAAAACAGCTATTATTTTCAATCTAGGATTTTCCAAACATTTGAGCAGAGAACCCATTAACATACCATAAAAGGAACTCTGAAAAATCTGTCCTAGGATATGAAATGTTCCACTAGCTGGTGAGTACTTTGCAGACAAGAATTCTGCTCTGTTTAGTTTTGTATTCCCTGCTCCTAGCACAGTTCCTGGCACCTGGCGGGCACTTGGTAGATAGTCAGTGCACGAGTGAATGACTGTATGTTCCACATTGTCCTACGTGTCACCTCTTGCCTCCCGGCCATGCTGAGTTTAGATGGTTGATGTCATGGACTGAAGGTTTGTCCCCCCCACCCCACCCCAAATTCATATGTCAAACTTCTAACTCTCAATGCAGTGGTCATAGGAGATGGGGCTTTTGAGAGACTGAAACCCAATCTCCCCCTAAAACCAGGTTCCCCTTCTGCGTTTATGATTAACCTCTCCATCCAAAACTTTATTCCTTTTCTTCTCCTGTCCCCATTCCCCTCAGGACTGAGGAGTATCAAAGAAAAGAGGGGATTGGAATCGAACAGAACTCTGTGGGGCCTTCCTGGGTATAAAGACTCCTCTGTGGCCCCCACCTCTTGTTTGTAGAAAAAGGCTTTCTTCTCCTAGGCTTTCCCTGAGTTTCAAGTGATTGTTAACTAGAGAAGTGATGCAATGCAGAAACAAAGAAAAAGCAGTTAAGCAAGATAGCTTGAATAGTTCAGGGATAAAACAGAGTCTTAGTTCCTCCTCAGGGGATCTACATAACAATACGATGCACACTTTTTAGTTGTTCTACAGAACCTAAGACCCTTCCCCAGGTGGAGGAGGGTGACTACATGTTGACCACAAGCATGCGGACTACAGTCTGGTTGGAACCAGAGGCAGATGATTGAGATTCCCAAAATACCACCTTGCTACCTTACCACCAACCAATCAGGAGAAAATCATGCACCCTGCAAACCTTACCTCAAATGTTGCCTCTGGGTCTTTTGAGCATGAGCTGCCTGTTGTCCTTGCTTGGGTGCCCTGCAGTAAATGTTGTACTCTCTTTCACCACAACCTGGAGACAGTAGACTGGCTTTGCTGTGAGACTGGGGAGCAGACCTAAGTTCGGTTCAGTAACAAGGTGGTTATGTCATGGAGCCCTCATGAATGGGATTAGTGCCCTTATAAAAGAGACCTCAGAGAGTCCTCTTTTGCCCTCTGTCACGTGAGGACACAGCAAGAAGACAGACATCTACAAATCAGGAAGTGGGCTCTCACAAGATATCAACTCTCCAGCATCTTGATCTTGGATGTCCAAGCCTCTGGAACTAGAAGAAAATAAATTTGTTATATATAAGCTACCCAACATGGTATTCTGTTATAGCAACCCAAACCCGACTAGGACAATTGGCTTGTTCCTGTGCATGGCTGGGTGAACCCCTGTTTTTTTCCCCCTTGGTGTTAAAACTCTTCCACTGGTTAGTATAATACTTTATAAACTAGTGTTGTCTCATTTCATTCCCTAAATGGAATTCAATTATCAGTTAGGTATTTGAGACTGAATGACAGAGCTGGGATTTGAACCCTCAATAACTCCAAGAACATGACTCATCATTCAGAAGAGAAAAAAGCTACTTGAAACTGTGAGGCCAGGAGTGACTTGGAGCTGAGGTTAAATCTTAATATTTCAGTTCTTTTCTTTTAGCTTCCGCACCTCTCCATGGCTTTTGAGATACAGATTTTGTCTCAATACACAGGTATATTAGTGGATTTGATCACTTTGTTGGTTACATAAAACTACTCTTAAAACTAAAGCCTTGGGCTCTTTTCCAGTACATATATTTTGAATGATTTGAATAAATTTACATTAATAATATATGTGATTTGTTTGTTCACTTTGTTTGATTTGTTGTGAAATATGTAAGTTTTGGGGAATCCCAACAAACAAAGTATTTGGTAAGGAGATCCCAGATAGTGGCTGGGAACTCTTGGATTCTTTGGCTTTCTGTTTGATAACTTGAAGAGGAATAAGAATTTTCTTGGACCCCGATCTATGCTTCAGGTTATAACGCTTTGTTTTGTGTATCTGATGAAATAGATCCACAACTTGATAATATCTCCAATCAATGTCTTCGTCATCTCAAATATGATGCTATTATTAGTGGTTCCCTCAGTGTGAGGGAGAGAAAGTTAGTTATAATTTCCTTTATATATAAAGATTTTTTAGTCTTGTTTTAGTTAGATTTACTTTTTACTGAATTAGTCTTAGAAGCATGTTATTTTATTCCCTAGTAATCTAAGAATGACCCTCCCTTTCTTTTCTCCCTTTTGAAGGTTTTAGAATCATCAAGAACATTTCCTTTCTTCTTTACCTCAACTACCTATGATAATAAACGCTTTCATCATTGGTCATTTACAGAGACCTTTTTGAACATACTCTTTGAGTGATATATAGAAGAAATTCGAGGGGATATTTGCATTCCACTTTAGGTTAAACATCTAGGAGCAAATAGACCTTGAAATATGTTCTGTGGCACTGTTCTGAGGCTGTGCAATATGCCTCCTAAATTACAATTTCAGGTTTGCAAGGGCACTGCAGAAAATCAGAGGAATGGATGGGGCCACCCAGCTCGTTCCTTTGTAACCCCTGAAAGGGTGATGACGAATTCCTTTTTGAGTTTCACCTAGAGTTCTGAATTTGATTGATGACATTCAAAATGCAGGAGCAGTACTGGTAGTAAATAAGTGAGATCAAATGAAATAATGAATATGAATATGTTTGTAAATGAGGAGCACTGTGCATACATAAGGTACTGTTATGAGCCAATTACTGCTGGAGAAAACATTGAAAGAGGTTGAGAGTATGACCTGTGTATTCTTTCAGTTGCTATCAACACAACTGAGCCTTGTAGCTATAGTTTTGGAAGTGACTATCTGAGAAGGGCTAGGTTGGACTCAGTCAAGACAGAATAGTTGTCTAATTCCATTCTACATGAATTTTGCCACAGAGGTTTGTAGTTTGCTCTTCATCTTGATTTGGGGGAGCTCATAGAACATGAGGGGCGTTTTTTGTTTGTATGTCTTTGATTCTCTCAAACTGAATACAGTGAGATTAACGTTGTACTTAATGCATATGGCAAATTTCACTTTATCCAAGCTCTTCTCAATTATATTATCTGCTGTGAGATTCTCAAATTTTCCAACACCACGTGTGTGTCCTACAATTGAATTCAATTCTAGCACTATCTACCTGGAGTTAGCATCAGACCCCACAGATTGAAGGGCTCAGTCCCACAAGACTGCCCTCACCTTGATTCCAATCACAAATCCCAACCACCTGTATTTATGATTAACTATGAATTAGGAGTTCTTACCACCTCACCCCAGGTTTGATAATTTGCTAGAGTGGCATGAATAACTCAGAAAAATACTTTACTGACATTTACTGGTTTATTATAAAGGATACAACTCAGAAACAGCCAAATGGAAGAAATGCATAGGGCAGGCTATGGGGGGTGGGTATGGCATGGAATTTCTATGCTCTTTCCAGGTGTACCACCCTCCCAGCATTTTGATGTGTTCAGCAAACTGAAGGTTCTCTGAATCTTACCATTCAAGAGTTTTTATAACTCAGTCTCCAGCCCTCCTCCCATCCTCAGAGGTTGGTGGGTGTGGCTGAAACTTTCAACCTTCTAATAATTTGCTTTTTCTGGTTTCCAGCCCTCCTCCCATCCTCAGAGGTTGGTGGGTGAGGCTGAAACTTTCAACCTTCTAATAATTTGCTCTTTCTGGTTTCCAGCCCCATATTGAAGTTATTGAGGGGTCCTGCCTTAAGTTATCATATTAGAATGAACTCAGGTATAATCGAAAGGGGCCTTGTTATGAAAAACAAAAAAACATTCCTATCACTCAGGAAATTCCAGAGCTTTTAGGAACTGTGTCAGGAACTGGGAACAAAGACCAAAATATTTCTTATACCACACCTGCTCTTATTTTAATAGACTTTAATTATTTTTAGAACAATCTTGTGTTCACAGCAAAACTGAACAGAAAGGACAGCATTCCCATCTACCCCTTGCCCCACAGCCACTCACAGCCTGCCCCACTATCAACACCCCCTCCCTCCCTAGGGTGGTACCTTTGTTGTTATTGATGAACCTACATTGACACATCATTATCACCCAAAGTCCATACTTTATATTAGGGTTCACTCTTGGTTTTGTACATCCTATGAATTTTGACAAGTGTATTACAGCACTGAAGGGATTTAGAGTATGCCACCACAAAATATGCTACTCTGGCATAGGGAGCATTTTAAGCTGAAGGCAATTGAGGAAAAGCAGACCCAGGCTCAACTCTGCCCTCCTCCTCTCTACCAGGAAGATCAGGAGATTCTTAATCACCAGAAACAACTCTAGACTCTTCTCAGTCCAGAGACAGCACCAGAGGAATCTATCTAATGCATCCTACTAACTAGCCTGTATCTTCCATGAATTTTTCCATATATTTACGTTCCCATGGTTTGCTGTCCTTATAAACCTAAAAACTTCTTTCTTTGTTTTGTCACTTCTCTACAAATATATTGTTCTTCGTTCAGAAGCTATGTGAGCCCCAAGTTCTGACCATCGCTTTGAAGTTCCTTATGACCAAATTCTCTTGTGTGTATGCATGATGCATGCATTAATAAATTTTTGTTTGTTTTTTTTCCTGTTAAATTTTCTTTGGTCAGTCTAATTTGCAGGGTCCCAGTCAGAGACCCAGAGAGGAGTATGAAGAAAAAAAAGAATCTTTCTTTCCTCCCTACAACATATATTCTTTATTGTAGTATCATACAGGATAGTTTTAACCACTGCCTTAAAATCCTTCATGATCTGCCTATTCATCATTTACCTGCTTTTAAAAAATATATATTTTAGGCGACGTGATGGCCAAGCTAAGCAGAGCCCATTTGGACCTCTCATGTAGCATACATGGAGGAAAAACAGTTTTTGGGAGTGCCCAATAAACATTTGTCTAGTCCCCAGGGATGACATACCCTCAACGCAAAAAACCTTGATGATGATCTAAAAGATTCTTGCGTTATGAGTTGAGTCTTCCTAAGTATATGAAACACCCGAGATGACTTGAAATAACATTAAGCCCAAAGCTTATTATACGAGGTGTAATAGTTACTGAAAAGCTAAGAAGGAAGTTTAGCCAAAACAGAACTTGTTTTGAAGAAAGAGTCTCCAAATCATAGGCCAAACGCTGGCACTTCAAACAGCAGACATGAGAGCTGCTGGCAGACAAACAGACCCTGGGCTATGGCTCACTTCTGTTCCACATTTCATGGTCCCAGGATATTTCGAAGATGTGTCACTTTTCTGCTGCATTAATGGTAGCACAACTCATTCTTAATAATAGAAAGCAGCACATCAAGTTAGAAATTTAATCAAATCCTTGGCATTACCAATTAGGATTATAAGGTGTTTTATTTCATTCTTTAACAGCATTTCAAAAAGGCACAAAATGGTTTACTTTACTCTCAGAGAACAAATATAGAAATCTAGAGCACTAATATCATATCCGATTAGAAATCCTCCTTGAAACTGTCTGGCTGTAAGAATCAGCCCCCTTGGGCCAATATTTAATGATTCGGTCTTTTGGCAGCAGCCAAAGTCATGCTGAAGAACATAACTCAAAGGCTCTGGTCTAGAGATCTTAAAAATTCATAAAACAAAAGGATAACATACAAGACCTTTGTGGAAAGTGCTCAGATGGCTTGGAAATACCAAATCGATTCTTATTTTAAATAGTAAAATAAAAGGAAGACTCCATATTTAAAGAAGCTCAGTTTGCTGATGTTTGTTTTATTATAAGAGCCCTATCGGGTGGTAAATGGAAGTCAAAGGGGAAAAATAGAGATATATGAATAAGAACATTTATAACTCTTGGGTGTGCATGTCATACACACACACAAACACACACATACATACAAGGCACACATTGTTGAGATGCTTTCAAATGAGGTTACTGCTGGTGAGAACAGCTCCTTCTCAGAGTTGGGGTCTTTTCCTCCCTCCAGTCCTGCAGCACCTGCTGGGGTCTGACTGCACTGGGAGGGGCTTCAGGCACCAGGTTGCTTGGTCCTGAGTTCACTCATCCCATCAGGGAGTGATTATATAGAACAAAAGCTCTGAGCACCATATTCTCTAAGAGGATTTAGAAAGAAATCTCTGAAGGAAGTCTGTACTTCTAGAAAGAAATGTGACTTCAAAGCTGCCTTGCAGGTAGAAAGCCCCTAATTCATTCATAAAAAGAGGATGGAGGAGGGAACCTTTATAAGGGAACGATTTTTTAAATTGTAATTCTGATTGTGCTTAACACCTTGCATACAGCCTTTCATTTGTCGCATGTACACCTATTTATTTCAATGCTTTATGGCTCAGTCTGGAATTACATTATTTATTTCATTGATGTACGTCTCAATATGGAATTCTCCATTTCCCATTGAAAACCAGAAATGTCACTTCTACACTGTAATTGAGATAATGGAACCCCACTTTGTATCTCTTTGAATAATATGCTACAACTGTAGCCTAGCCCACATAATATAGGATGTGACACAAACAGTAAAACTTGAGCTGCTGGGTTATGGACAGAATGGCATCCCCTTCTCCCCCAATTCATATGTTAAAGCCTGAATCCCAATGTGACTGAATTTGGAGACAGGGTATTTAAGAAAATAATTAAGGCTAAATGAAGACATAAGTGTGGGCCCTAATCCAATAGGAATGGTGTCCTTATAGGAAAAAGAAGAGATACCAGGAGTGTGCATGCACAGAGGAAAGGCCATGTGAGGACATGGTGAGAGAAGGTGGCTATCAGAAAGCTGGGAAGAAAGCTCTCACCAGACACTGACTTTGCCAGCCCTTTGATCTTGGACTTCCAGCCTCCAGATCTATAAGAAATAAATTTCTGTTGTTTAAGCCACTCAAGTCTGTGCTATTTTATTATGGCATTTCTAGCAAACTAACACATCCTGTAACTCAGGAGAATAGTTATAGGAAGTTTCATGTGCTTTATGTTTTTGAGCAGTGGAAGATCCGTCTTTGGCCCAAATCCTAACTAGGATAACATTGTTTCTAGCAAATGGGGCAGAATTCAATTTCTCTATCTTTTCCTCAAATGCAGATGCAAAGGTGGCAGAACATGACAGTATGAGAAAAGAAATTCCAACTGGATCAGGACACATATAATTCTGTTGGTCACATCTATCTCAGGGTTTCCAACTTTCCAGCATATACGCATGAGGAACTAATAGAAAGTTTACTGCTTTTTAAAAAATCACTTGTTGTTTGTGATGGATAGTTATGCTTAAGTTGGGAAAAATAACTTCCTGTGTAGGAAACATAAACCTAGTTTTCATTGTACAATATGGATTTGGTTCTTCTAAAAACATGACAATTTTATTACATTTATAAAATTTTTAGTTAAAAAGTTGTATGATATTCTTATGGGTAGATAACTGGGTTAGGCAGACATTATTTAAAATTTAATTATGGTATCTAAATTCACGGTAGAATAAACACACAAAAAATGTTTAAAATAAAAGATTTTCAATCTCTTCAGATGTCAACAGAAAATTTAAACTACCAGGGTATGTAATATTTTACCTACCAAACTGACAAAGAGAAAAAATCCCTCACTTTTGTTCTGGATGTGATAAAAACAGATACTGACAAACACATCTGATGGGAGTATAATTTGAAGAATAATCTATCAATAGGTACTTAGAGTATTAGGAAATATTCAGTCCTTGGTAGTTTTGCTTAGGAAAATTCACATTATAGAAGTTAATGATCTAAACACTGCCTGTTCAGGGACTTCCTGGCAGTCCAGTGGTTAAGACTCAATGCTTCTAATGCAGGGGACACCGGTTCGATCCTTGGTCAGAGAACTAAGATCCCACATGCCATGCAGTGTGGCCAAAATATTTGAAAATAAATAAATAAATAAACACTGCCTGTTCGGTGTTCCCAAGCCCTAGAGTTCTCCTGGTTACATTTTCCTTTAATATTTGAATGCCATTCCCATGCCATATTTCTATAGTGCTGCTCCTTTCCTGAAATTCATGAGGGTTCTCTGAGGGCTGTTTCTTCTGGTCACCCCTTACTCCAGTTCCTGTTTCCATGGCATTTTCGGATTCAGCCCTGCCACTGTCCTCCTTTCACTTCTTTCTCCATATTTCCTTATTGTGTAGGCCCCATAGTCCTTGCTTTCCCTAACTGCACAAGGCCACTCACAGTGTAGCAGATTTTTACTGAAGGCTGCTGGTGATGAAGGATAATCACACACAGCATGATATGGACAACAATGTAAAATATAAGCCAAGACTCTTCCTCATCCATTGGCTGCCTCTGTCATGAGGAAACTGTCATTGGCCGTGCTTCTCTCCCATCTAATCCCTATGGGTCCTGGTGTCCTACTGCTTTTTCAGGCCTTTCTCTCTTCATCTTGGAAAACTGTTTCCTCTCTAGCTGGAGCCACTAACTTTCCCCCCCAATCAACTTTCTCTAAGCAGAGTAAAGATCCTCCCTCAATCAATACTAGATATCTAGCTGAAATTTGCATTTTGAAAAGTTATTGAAGTATTTTCTAAAGCATATGTCCTACCTTCCTGCATCCTCACTTTTAGCAACAACAACAACAAAAAAAATGCAGAAAGATAAAAATCAGAGAGGAGCAAGGGACTAGGAAGTCAAAACAACCACCATAAACTGCATTTAAAAACTGAAAGGAGAGGATCTTCAAGATGGCGGAAGAGTAAGACGCGGAGATCACCTTCCTCCTCACAAATACATCAGAAATACATCTACACGTGGAACAACTCCTGCAGAACACCTACTGAACGCTGGCAGAAGACCTCAGACCTCCCAAAAGGCAAGAAACTCCCCACGTACCTGGGAAGGGCAAAAGAGAAAAGAAAAAACAGAGACAGAGGAGAGGGACGGGACCGGCACCAGTGGGAGGGAGCTGTGAAGCAGGAAAGGTTTCCACACACTGAGAGGCCCCTTCGCGGGCGGAGACTGCGGGTGGCGGAGGGGAGACGCTTCGGAGTCGCGGAGGAGAGCGCAGCAACTGGGGCGCGGAGGGCAAAGCGGGGAGATCCCCGCACGGAGGATCGGCGCCGACCGGCACTCAGCAGCCCGAGAGGCTTGTCTGCTCCCCCGCCGGGGCGGGCGCGGCTGGGAGCTGAGGCTCGGGCTTCGGTCGGAGCGCAGGGAGAGGACTGGTGATGGCGGCGTGAACACAGCCTGCAGGGGGCTGGCACACCACGGCTAGCCGGCAGCGAGTCCGGGAAAAAGTCTGGACCTGCCGAGGAGGCAAGAGACTTTTTCTTCCCTCTTTGTTTTCTGGTGCACAAGGAGAGGGGATTAAGAGCGCTGCTTAAAGGAGCTCCAGAGATGGGCATGAGTCGCGCCCTCAGTGCGGACCCCAGAGACGGGCATGAGACACTAAGGCTGCTGCTGCCACCACCAAGAAGCCTGTGTGTGAGCATAGGTCACTATCTACACCTCCCCTCCCGGAGCCTGTGCAGCCCACCACTGCCAGGGTCCCGTGATCCAGGGACAGCTTCTCTGGGAGAACGCACGGCATGCCCCAGGCTGGTGTAATGTCCTGCTGGCTTCTGCCGCTGCAGGCTCGCTTCGCATTCTGTGCCCCTCCCTCCCCGCCCGGCCTGAGTGAGCCAGAGCCCTTGAGTCAGCTGCTCCTTTAACCCCATCCTGCCTGAGCGAAGAACAGATGCCTTCAGGCGACCTACATGCAGAGGTGGGGCCAAATCCAAAGCTGAACCCTGGGAGCTGTGCGAACAAAGAAGAGAAAGGGAAATCTCCCCCAGCAGCCTCAGGAGCAGCGGATTAAATCTCCACTATCAACTTGATGTACACTGCGTCTGTGGAATACCTGAATAGACAATGAATCATCTCAAATTGAGGGGGTGGACTTTGGAAGCAACAATATATATATTTTTTTCACTTTTTCTTTTTTTGTGAGTGTGTATGTGTATGCTTCTGTGTGTGATTTTGTCTGTATAGCTTTGCTTTTACCATTTGTCCTAGGGTTCTGTCTGTCCTTTTTTTTTTTATTACTTAAAATTTTTTTTTCTTAATAATTATTTTTTATTTTAATAACTTTATTTTATTTTATTTTATCTTCTTTCTTTCGTTCTTTCTTTTTTTTTTCTCTCCCTTTTATTCTGAGCCATGTGGAGGACAGGCTCTGGGTCCTCCAGCCAGGCATCAGGGTTGTGCCACTGAGGTGGGAGAGCCAACTTCAGGACACTGGTCCACAAGAGAGCTCCCGCTCCACATAATATCAAATGGCGAAAATCTCCCAGAGATCTCCATCTCAATGCTGAGACCCAGCTCCACTCAACAACCAGCAAGCTACAGGGCAGGACATCCTATGCTAAACAACTAGCAAGACAGGAACACAACCCCATCCATTAGCACAGAGGCTGCCTAAAATCATAATAAGGCCACAGACACCCCAAAACACACCACCAGACGTGGACATGCCCACCAGAAAGACAAGATCCAGCCTCATCCACCAGAACACAGGCACTAGTACCCTCTCCCAGGAAGCCTACACAACCCAGTGAACCAACCTTAGCCACTGGGCTCAGACACCAAAAACAATGGGAACTACGAACCTTCAGACTGTGAAAAGGAGACCCCAAACACACTAAGTTAAGCAAAATGAGAAGACAGAGAAACACACAGGAGATGAAGGAGCAAGGCAAAAACCCACCAGACCTAAGAAATGAGGAGGAAATAGGAAGTCTACCTGAAAAAGAATTGAGAATAATGATAGTAAAGATAATCCAAAATCATGGAAATAGAATGGAGAAAATACAAGAAGCGTTTAACAAGGACCTAGAAGAACTAAAGAGCAAATAAACAGAGAGGAACAACACAATAAATGAAATTAAAAATTCTCTAGAAGGGATCAATAGCAGAATAACTGAGGCAGAAGAACAGATAAGTGACCTGGAAGATAAAATAGTGGAAATAACTACTGCAGAGCATAGTGAAGAAAAAAGAATGAAAAGAACTGAGGACAGTCTCAGAGACCTCTGGGACAACATTAAAAGCACCAACATTTGAATTATAGGGGTCCCAGAAGAAGAAGAGAAAAAGAAAGGGACTGAGAAAAGAGATTATAGTTGAAAACTTCCCTAATATGGGACAGGAAATAGTTAATCAAGTCCGGGAAGCACCGAGAGTACCATACAGGATAAATCCAAGTAGAAACACACCAAGACACATATTAATCAAACTATCAAAAATTAAACACAAAGAAAAAATATTAAAAGCAGCAAGGATAAAACAACAAGTAACACATAAGGGAATCCCCATAAGGTTAACAGCTGACCTTTCAGCAGAAACTCTGCAAGCCAGAAGGGACTGGCAGGACATATTTAAAGTGATGAAGGAGAAACACCTGCAACCAAGATTACTCTACCCAGCAAGGCTCTCATTCAGATTTGATGGAGAAATTAAAACCTTTACAGACAAGCAAAAGCTGAGAGAATTCAGCACCACCAAACCAGCTTTACAATAAATGCTAAAGGAACTTCTCTATGCAGGAAACACAAGAGAAGGAAAAGACCTACAATAATAAACCCAAAACAATTAAGAAAATGGTAATAGGAACATACATATCGATAATTACCTTAAATGTAAATGGATTAAATGCTTCAACCAAAAGACATAGACTGGCTGAATGGATACAAAAACAAGACCCGTATATATGCTGTCTACAAGAGACCCACTTCAGACGTAGGGACACATACAGACTGAAAGTGAGGGGATGGAAAAAGATATTCTATGCAAATGGAAATCAGAAGAAAGCTGGAGTAGCAATTCTCATATCAGACAAAATAGACTTTAAAACAAAGACTATTAGAAGAGACAACGAAGGACACTATGTAATGATCAAGGGATCAATCCAAGAAGAAGATATAACAATTGTAAATACTTATGCACCCAATATAGGAGTACCTCAATACATAAGCCAAATGCTAACAACCATAAAAGGGGAAATCGACAGTAACACATTCATAGTAGTAGACTTTAACACCCCACTTTCACCAATGGAGAGATCATCCACAATGAAAATAAATAAGGAAACACAAGCTTTAAATGATACATTAAACAAGATGGACTTAATTGATATTTATAGGACATTCCATCCAAAAACAACAAAATACACATTCTTCTCAAGCTCTCATGGAATATTCTTCAGGATAGATCATATCTTGGGTCACAAATCAAGCCTTGGTAAATTTAAGAAAATTGAATTCGTACCAAGTATCTTTTCTGACCACAACACTATGAGAATAGATATCAATTACAGGAAAAAATCTGTAAGAAATACAAACACATGGAGGCTAAACAACACACTACTTAATAACCAAGAGATCACTGAAGGAATTAAAGAGGAAATCAAAAAATACCTAGAAACAAAGGACAATGAAAACACAACCACTGGGCTTCCCTGTAGCGCAGTGGTTGAGAGTCCACCTGCCGATGCAGGGGACACGGGTTCCTGCCCTGGTCCAGGAAAATCCCACATGCCACGGAGCGGCTAGGCCCGTGAGCCATGGCCGCTGAGCCTGTGCGTCCGGATCCTGTGCTCTGCAATGGGAGAGGCCACAACAGTGAGAAGCCTCCATACCGCAAAAAAAAAAAAACCAACACAAAGACCCAAAACCTATGGGATGCAGCAAAAGCAGTTCTAAGAGGGAAGTTTATAGCTATAGAAGCCTACCTTAAGAAACAAGAAACATCTCAGATAAACAACGTAACATTGCACCTAAAGCAATTAGAGAAAGAACAAAAATACCCCCAAAGTTAGCAGAAGAAATCATAAAGATCAGAAATAAATGAAAAAGAAATGAAGGAAACAATAGCAAAGATCAATAAAACTAAAAGCTGGTTGTTTGAGAAGATATACAAAATTGATAAACCATTAGCCAGACTCATCAAGAAAAAAAGGGAGAAGACTCAAATCAATGGAATTAGAAATGAGAGAGGAGAAGTAACAACTGACACTGCAGAAATGCAAAGGATCATGAGAGATTACTACGAGCAACAATATGCCAATAAAATGGACAACCTGGAAGAACTGGACAAATTCTTAGAAAAGCACAACCTTCCGAGACTGAACCAGGAAAAAATAGAAAATATGAACAGACCAATCACAAGCACTGAAATTGAAACTGTGATTAAAAATCTTCCAACAAACAAAAGCCCAGGACCAGATGGCTTCACAGGCAAATTCTATCAAACATTTACAGAAGAGCTAACACCTATCCTTCTCAAACTCTTGCAAAATATATCAGAGGGAGGAACACTCCCAAACTCATTCTATGAGACCCCCATCACTCTGATACCAAAACCAGACAAAGATGTCACAAAGAAAGAAAACTACAGGCCAATATGACCGATGAACATAGATGCAAAAATCCTCAACAAGATACTAGCAAACAGAATCCAACAGCACATTAAAAGGATCATACATTATGATCAAATGGGGTTTATCCCAGGAATGCAAGGATTCTTCAATATACACACATCAATCAATGTGATATACCATATTAAAAATTTGAAGGATAAAATCCATATGATCATCTCAATAGATGCAGAAAAAGCTTTTGACAAAATTCAACACCCATTTATGATAAAAACCCTCCAGAAAGTAGGCATAGAGGGAAATTTCTTCAACATAAAAAGGCCATATATGACAAGCCCACAGTAAACATCATCCTCAATGGTGAAAAACTGAAAGCATTTCCGCTAAGATCAAGAACAAGACAAGGTTGCCCACTCTCACCACTATTATTCAATATAGTTTTGGAAGTGTTAGCCACTGCAATCAGAGAAGAAAAAGAAATAAATGAATCCAAATTAGAAAAGAAGAAATAAAGCTGTCACTGTTTGCCGATGACATGATACTATATATAGAGAATCCTAAAGATGCTACCAGAAAACTACCAGAGCTCATCAATGAATTTGGTAAAGTTGCAGGATACAAAATTAATGCACAGAAACCTCTTGCATTCCTATACACTAATGATGAAAAATCTGAAAGTGAAATTAAGAAAACACTCCCATTTACCATTGCAACAAAAAGAATAAAATATCTAGGAATAAACCTACCTAAGGAGAAAAAAGACCTGTAAGCAGAAAATTATAAGACACTGATGAAAGAAATTAAAGATGATACAAATAGATGGAGAGATATACCATGTTCTTGGATTGGAAGAATCAACATTATGAAAATGACTCTACTACCCAAAGCAATCTACAGATTCAATGCAAACCCTATCAAACTACTACTGGAATTTTTCACAGAAATAGAACAAAAATTTTCACAATTTGTATGGAAACACAAAATACCCTGAATAGCAAAAGCAATCTTGAGAAAGAAAAACAGAGCTGAAGGAATCAGGCTCCCTTACCTCAGACTGTACTACAAAGCTACAGTAATCAAGACAGTATGGTACTGGCACAAAAACAGAAATATAGATAAATGGAACAGGATAGAAAGCCCAGAGATAACCCCACACATATATGGTCACCTTATCTTTGATAAAGGAGGCAAGAATATACAGTGGAGAAAAGACAGCCTCTTCAATAAGTGGTGCTGGGAAAACCGGACAGCTACATATAAAGGAATGAAATTAGAACACTCTCTAACACCATACACAAAAATAAACTCAAAATGGATTAAAGACCTAAATGTAAGGCCAGACACCATCAAACTCTTAGAGGAAAACATAGGGAGAACACTCTGGCATAAATCACAGCAAGATCCATTTTGACCCACCTCCTAGAGAAATGGAAATAAAAATAAACAAATGGGACCTAATGAAACTTCAAAGCTTTTGCACAGCAAAGCAAACCATAAACAAGACCAAAAGACAACCCTCAGAATGGGAGAAAATATTTGTAAATGAAGCAAAGGAGTAATCTACAAAAAATACAAGGAACTCATGCAGCTCAATATCAAAAAAACAAACAACCCAATCCAAAAATGGGCAGAAGACCTAAATAGACATTTCTCCAAAGAAGATATACAGATTGTCAACAAACACATGAGAGAATGCTCAACATCACTAATCATTAGAGAAATGCAAATCAAAACTACAATGAGATATCATCTCACACTGATCAGAATGACCATCATCAAAAAATCTACATACCATAAATGCTGGAGAGGGTGTACAGAAAAGGGAACCCTTTTGCACTGTTGTTGGGAATGTAAATTGATACAGCCACTATGGAGAACAGTATGGAGGTTCCTTAAAAAACTAAAAATAGAACTACCATACGACCCAGCAATACCACTACTGGGCATATACCCTGAGAAAACCATAATTTAAAAAGAGTCATGTACCAAAATGTTCATTGCAGCTCTATTTACAATAGCCAGGACATGGAAGCAACTTAAGTGTCCATCAACAGATGAATGGATGAAGAAGATGTGGCACATATATACAATGGAATATTACTCAGCCATAAAAAGAAATGAAATTGAGTTATTTGTAGTGAGGTGGATGGACCTAGAGACTGTCATACAGAGTGAAGTAAGTCAGAAAGAGAAAAATAAATACCATATGCTAACACATATATATGGAATCTAAAAAAAAAAAAAAAAAAAAAGAAAGAAATGGTCAGAAGAACCTAGGGGCAAGACAGGAATAAAGATGCAGATCTACTAGAGAATAGACTTGAGGATACGGGGAGGGGAGAAGGGTAAGCTGGGACAAGGTGAGAGAGTGGCCTGGACATATATACACTGCCGAACGTAAAATAGATAGCTAGTGGGAAGCAGACGCATAGCACAGGGAGGTCAGCTTAGTGCTTTGTGACCACCTAGAGGGGTGGGATAGGGAGGGTGGCAGGGAGGGAGATGCAAGAGGGAAGAGATATGGGGACATATGTATATGTATAACTGATCCTCTTTGTTATAAAGCAGAAACTGACACACCAGTGTAAAGCAATTATACTCTAATAAAGTTATGAAAAAAAAAACCTGAAAGCCTTCCATGACAAAACTAGAAATCTTGATATCTAATTTACTCATTTTTGTAAAATTAAATGTGTCTGTGTATCAAGCTGCCTATGAGTGCAAACTGTTCTTGGTGGTTATCTCAGGCAGAGGAGATTCTGTGATTTTTAAAAAATTAATATCTTCTAATTTTATGTATTGTGCTAATTATTTACAGGGTACAGTATTACTTATATAATCAGAAAAAAATCTAACCATGTTATTTTTTACTGTGGAAAATAATTTGCAGTTTTTTATGAATAGGAACATATTTAGGCAGCGTTATCACTTCCGTCCTGATGCATGTGATGAACTAGGCTGACAGAGTAGCATTAATAGGTATTTTCTCTGTCTCCAGAGCAAGACTTGTATGGGCTTGTATGTGGTCTCTGTGTGTTTTTCTTCCAGTTGGTATGTGCTGTAGGGTAGAGTATGAACATAAATATGTGTACTTTTGGATGTATATCACTGTGTTACTATGTGCAAGAGGGAAGCAGCAGCTCACATAATCTAACCATAGAAAAGCTACCTTCATTCTGGTAGTCATTAGAATTGCATGTTACCCCACAGTAGATGGACTCCTGGAAACAGATTTTATATATATATATATATATATATATATATATATATATATATATATATATATATATATGCTCTACATTTTGCAGATGTGTGCAAAACACCTGCACCTCTGTGTACATTTTCTGGAAGGGAATCTAAACAGTTTGGAAATAGCAAACAGGGTATGACTAGGATGAGACTGGGTATGGAGGTCACAATGGGCCAAGCCTTGTGAGTGAGGTGGGTAAGGAAGTGACAAAATAGGAACCAAGGTGCCGGGGTGCAGCCCTTCTGCAGGCGACAATGAAAACACCAAAAAGGCATACACCTCAGGTACTGTGGTCAACGTTGGTCTCAGCTCAGCTAATACCACAGGTAAATAGCACTCCTTCTGTGTAAGTCACATTGTACATTGTCTCGTTGGAGCAGATTCTGCAGAGTAATTTAGTGTTCTGATTTTAGGGCTGTTCTTTGCATCATCGGGAAAATCGGTAAATGGTACAGGTCAGAACTGTGCTTCATCTTTGTCTGCTGACTGATGCTTTTTAAAAGTCTCTTTTACCCTGAGGGAGGTACACTTCAAACTTGCAATAGAAAAGCATATCAGGTACTACAGTCAACCTCAGGAGGAACTATAAAAAAGAGCATTTCAAAGTTACTTAACAATGATTAATCATGTTACATTGAGAAATAAAGAATACTCAAGAAGAGTAAACCTTATAAAAGGGAATCTTACCTTTTTTCTAACCAGAATCAGTTTGGAGGAGAAATAAAAAACAAATGTTGAAAGAAATATGTAAAACATCACTTAAATGAGAAGTAATTTTGATGTTAACTTTTGAATATATTTCAGACATTGCGGTATTGGCTGGTATATTGACGTTCTATTGCTGCAGTAACAGATCACCACAAACTTAATGGCTTACAGCAACATACATTTGTTATCATACATTTTTGGAAGTCAGAAATCTGGCAGGGATCTCACTGGGCTAATATCAAGGTGCTGGCAGGGCTGCCTTTCTTTCAGAAGCTCTAGAGGAAAATAATTTTCCTTTCTTTTCCGGCTTCTAGAAACTGCCCACATTCCTTGGCTCAAGGACCCTCCTCCATCTTCAAAGCCAATGATGTTGCATCTCTTTGATCCTTCTGTAGTGATCGCCCTCTGATCACAGCCAGCCAAGATTCTCTGCTTTTAAGGACTCATGGGATTATAGATAATCCAGGATAATCTCCCCATCTCAAGGTCATTAACTTAATCTCAGCTGCAAAATCCCTTTTGTCATGTAAGGTAACCTATTTGCAGGTTCCAGGGGTTAGGACACGGACATCTTTGGGGGGCTATAATTCTGCCTACCACACTGACTATGAAGTGTATTATAATACAAAATAATAACACTGAAAATGTTTGCACAGGGATTTTTGACTCTGATGACATTTCATTCCTGTTACCAAAGCCTCGTTGAAAAGAGGTATTTTGGCACCTTATGATGCCAAAGCTACAGAAATAAACCTTGAACAGCAACAGCCTTGCAACATAACAGCACCCAGAGTTACATTGCTGCATGAATTACCTGATGGTGGACCACTGTGTTTCATGTAGATGGCATTTGTTAATGTGGTTATTTAAGCATAAAGCAATAATTTGCCCAAGAGTTAAAGCAGTTAGCAAACATTAATTTTTGGGGATCAAGTAACGGGAAATAATTTGTGATGAGGGAAACGACTCTGAAATCTAGAAATCTAAGTATGTAAGATTCTTCACTTTCTTTTCCATTTGTAGAGTGGCTTTTTATTACGGACTCATATGTAAGGCTAATGAATTGTCTCCTTAAACACTGTGTACTTAGTTTTATGATTTAAAAAATTAGTATGATTAAAGCATCTTAAGTAAAAGAGGGTTTTTGAATTCTACTGCATTTGGCTAGTGAAAGTAAATTGCATAATCATTACTTTTTTGGCTTGAAATGCTGGTTCTGATATTCAAGTTCACTTCCTCAGAATATTAAAATAAAAAAGAGAGCCAGTAATCAAGAGTATGTGATATCACGAAAGAAGAGATTCCCAAAGAAAGAGGATGTTATGATATTCACGTATGAAAAATTTCTGTGATTAATGTTTTCATTTGGGATTTAAACAATAGTTAATTTCCAATTAATTTCTAATTAAGTGCAGTGGATACTTAAGCTCTTTCCCTGGCATATGTTTCACGCTTTCTCCTTCCCAATATGACGCCAGCTGTTCAGATTGTATGGGCATGCAGCCTCTCCTCCAACACTTAACTCAAGGGATCTAAGCAAATCAATATGATTTCCCTCCACTGGCCACAGGGATTGGCATGTTATGGCCATATACACCAGCGTTTGTATGGTGTTTCCTGCTGGAGACTTTAGATTACGGTTTGGGAACTCTTTCTTTTGGATGGCATTGGGAGTGGATGCCAGTCTTGCAAATATAAGAAAAGAATACCTAAGTGTAAGGCTAGCTCTTTGTGAGGAGTAATTATGTTAATTAAAAAAACTTTTTTTTGATGATCAGTTTGCTGAGGACACCAAATATCAGATCAGCATGAAGGACGAAAGTTAAAGATATATATATTTTTATATTCATAGGTTCTAGAAGAGGGATGCACAGCGAACCCAGAGGGCCGAACAGAGGATCCCCAAAACCTTGAAGTGGGGTTTCTCAATCTGAATGCAGGGAGAGAAAGGGGAGAGCCAAATAACTAGTGAACAGCAGCCTTTATGGGGAGGGTGTCAAGAGCAGGATGGCTTTTGGCATGTGAGAAGCCCACTTGTCAGTTAGTTTAAATGTACCTGGGTTGACAGGAAGGGGAGATCATGGGAGGATATAAAGATGTCTTCATGAGGTGTGTTGCATCGTTGCACTTGTTTAAGTTGGGTGCATGTGGGGTAGATTCAGGGAAACTAGGTAAAGGGTCAAAGAGAAGTGAGCAGGGGAGGACACCAAGGCAACACATATTTTAGCCCTATCTGACCGGAGCTAAACAAAAGGAGAAAGGTGCCGCTAAAAGAATTGCAGAGACTTAGGGGTGAAATCGTGGTAAACAGAGCCTGAGCCTTAATTACTTCTGAAATTTTCAAATAATAGGTGCTCCATATCTCTCATGTTTTTTAGGACATTGTATGTTGCGTATTGTTACTTTCAACCCAAAGCATCTTAAATGATGCTTCAAACAATATGTAGATACATTCTCCTTTCAACAAATACAGGTGCATCTAAATTCACTGCCACTCTTAATCCCAGAATGTATACAAATAAGACTGCCAATGGTTTTAATATCACCTCAATTGTCACTAAGATCTAAAAACAGCATTGAGAGACATACTGAATTTATATAGAATTTTTTCCTAATTTAGGTAAGTCTGCAGAACCAGATCAATTATAATCCTTGGTTGATAAATAGTGATTCATCATTGCATCATTGCATAGCTCTCTCATTTGTTTATGTAATTTGTTTCTATAATAATGGATACCTAAACCCACCCAAGAACTATAGTATTACCAATGTCTTACATCAACCCAAGTATTGTCTCTCTGCCTCCCCAGGAAGTAACTACTACCCTGGCAGTGTGTTGGTTTTTCCTGTCTTTTTTACATTTACTTCTTTTTTTTTTTTTTTTTTTTAAGCCGTACGCAGGCCTGTCGCTGTTGTGGCTTCTCCCGTTGCGGAGCACAGTCTCTGGACGCGCAGGCTCAGCGGCCATGGCTCACGGGCCCAGCCGCTCCGCGGCATGTGGGATCCTCCCTGACTGGGACACGAACCTGTGTCCCCTGCATCAGCAGGCGGACTCTCAACCACTGCGCCACCAGGAAAGCCCTACATTTACTTTTATCACCTAGATTTGTGTGCCTAACAGCATATTGTTTATCTTTTCGAGTTTCATTAAAGGGATTATGCTTTATGCAGTCTTCTGGGATTTTGACTTTACAGTCAACGTGATTACTCGAATTCATGTATGTTGCAAGTAATTGCTCTTTAATGTTCACTGTTGCATAATATTCCATTGTGTGACAATACCACAATTTTTGGTATATTTTACTATTGATAGGCGATTTTGAATTGTTTCTCAGATTCCGACATTTTAACCTCCTTTTCAAATAGTCTTGTACATGTATACAGACGCTCATGTAGAACAATTTCTTGGGCCTTTATTGAGGAATAATATTGCAGTCATAAGATAAAGGGACAAATATAATGCTGTATTGCCATCCAAGGGGTTAGCAAATTTACATTTCCATCAACAAAGCATAAGACATCTAACATTGAATCTTTAGATTTCTTAATATTTGCTGATCCAACACGACTTCTAATTTCAACCTTGAAGTATGTTTTTCAGATTAGTGATAAGACTGAACATCTTTCCATATTACTGGTCATATGAATTCCCTCTTCTGGAAATACTTGTTCATGTTTTTGTCAATTTTAAAAATATGTTATTTACTTTTAAGAAATGATCAACATATTAACTTTGCTTTCATGGCTATCCATCTTTAAGGACTTATTTGAGAATCTCTTCTTAATGTAGGATCTTAAAATATTCACCTATATTTTCTTCTAAAATTGTTCAAATTATTCTGATATTCATGTCTTTTATCATCTGGAAATAAGTTTTGTGTATTTTATGATAGAAGGATGTTTTAAATCTTTTTTCAATTTTTCCATATAGATAAAATTTCTGGGCTTTATGCCTAGCAATCTGCCATGACACCTCTATTTGTATATGTGTTTTATTTATGCATGATGGTTTTCTTTCTGCTCTCTTTATTCCAGTTGTCTTTCCCTGCCTGACAATATACCACGTTTTTTCTCCAACTTTATTGAGATATTAACATATAACATTTGTAAGTTTAAGTTATACAGTGTAATGATTTGATATAACACCTTAATTTTTTACAATTTATCATTAATCTCGGTATCTAGAGGACGAGAGGATTTTTCCTTCCCTATGAGCACTTTGACTATTTTGAGTCCTTTTCTCTTTCATAAAAATCTCAGAATGAGCTTGTCAAGTTTTACCAGCAATCCTGCTCACCTTCTGATTAGGATTACATTGAATCTATAGATGAGTTTAGGGAGAATTAATATCATTTAGATAATGATATTTTACCCATGAACATAGTCTCTTTCTCTATTTATTTAGAAGAGATAATATCACCACTTTTCCTAGTTTCTAAAACTAATTCTCTATACTTTTCTCTTAAATTGTTTTAAAAGAATGGTTCTCAATGTTGGATGGATAGATATATATATATGTATGTATACATGGATATGTATATATATATATATACATATCTATGTATGTATACATAACTATATATATTTATTTATATATAAATCACTTGAGAAGTTCAAAAAATAATGATGCATGAGCCTCACACCAGAACAATTAAATCCCTATCTTTGGAGGTGGGACCCTGGCATTGGTATTTTTAAAAGCTCCCCAAGGTGATTCTCACTTGCAGTCCAGAATGAGAACCCCCTTTTAAAAGTAATTCTAGTTAGTGCATTATCTGTTTGTATTTACTAAAGCCAGAAGTTGTGTGTGATCTTTATTAAGTCTTATGTGGAACAGCTGAAAGAAGAACTCCTACAGGGAGAGTAGGTGTCACTGGTTAATGTGGTAGAGACAAGTAGCTTCTCTCTTTCAAACCCAAATCGATTCTGTTTATGCCCGTGATTTCAGGAGGAGTGAGTTAATGTATCCACCACTTTCCAAAGTTGTCATGGAGGAATGTACTGCTGGTGGGAACTCAAAAGGGAAGGATAGTGTGGATTATTTCAGTATAGAGAAATGTCTTTCTTAAATATGAAAGCAAAGGAACCAATCATCAAGAAAAGTACCGACACATTTGTCTATTATGAAAACAAACAATAAAATTTTTATATGAAAAGATAGTACATTTCACATTAATATGGAAAACAGTAAAATAACGATTTAATATACAATAACTTTTTCATATCAGTATGGAAGTGATAAACACTTCAAAATGGGCAAAGTATGTGAATAGATAAAAGAGCTACAAATTACCAGTGATACATGGGCGTTCAGATTGATCAATATCACCATCTCAAAGAAATTAATATACATATGTTTCCTCAGTGCTGATTATCTGTGCTAATAAGGGTGTATGTTACAACTAATTTTTAAACTCAAATCATGAGAATATGTGTTGATATAACCTTCTTCAAACACTATGTATCAAAATCTTCCCCTTCTTGGAATTTATCAAAAAAGGAAAAGTATTCTAAACATATGTTAACAGGACATCAATTAACTATATTATGGCACATCTGTGCAGGGTTTTTTCTTTTTTCTTTCATTTTTCCAGCATTTGAATTACCATCCTATATTTAGAGAATTTCCCAATTTCTAAGTCTTGTTGAAGACGGAAGGGGCAGAGTGTCTCAATTGTTACAGAAAATGAAAAGGTAACATATTGCTCTGTGTTAGTTTGCTGAGGCTGCTATATCAAGGAAACACACACTCTGTGCCTTATACAACAGAAATTTATTTTCTCGTTATTCTGGAGGCTAGAAGTCCAAGACCAAGGTTCAACAGGGTTGGTTTCTTGTGAGGTCTCTCTCCTTGGCTTTTAGATGGCCTTCTCCCTGTGTTTTCCATCTGTACCTGCTGTGTCCAACTTCCTTCTTTTAAGGATATCAGTCATATTGGATTAAGGCACACCCTAACAACCTCATTTTAACTTGTTGACCCCTTTAAAGACTCTCTCTCCAAATACAGTCATGTTAGGAGGTAACTAGAGATTAGGACTCCAACATATGAGTGTTGGAGACCCACAGGTGAACCCAAAACACTCACCTACACAGCTTCCCTTTCTGAACGGATGTCAGTCTTTGACTTGGGCTCAGCCAATCAGGTTTATTCCCTCTGGAATTTGAATTGGAACTAGTTACACAAAGGAGCATGGGCAGTAGAAAATTCATTCTGGCAGAGGTAAAAGGTAATGCTGGAAAGAGCATACAGTTTCTAGGCCCATAGTAGCTATAGTGCTGGGTTGGAAACTGCACACTGTGGAAAGAAAAGGTGGAAGCAATCATATCCTCACCAGACTAGTTCTACTTCTTCTATTGTTCATGCCATTTTATGAGCCTACAGCTCCAATATTCTAAGTGAGTTTATGAGATACCCAATATCCTCTCAATAAATGTCTCTCTCCTTAAATCATCCAGAGCCAATTTCCATGGCTTGCAACGAACAACCTTGACTGATATACCTCATATGATGAAATATTATACAGCCATTTAAATAAGAGTTTCTAACAATTTTAACAGTGTTGGAAAATATTTATGACATACTACTAAGTGTAAAAGAAGTTTATAGTACAATCTATACACTATGATCTCAATTTTATTTAAACATTATATATGTATAGCCATAGACAATGATCCAATGGGAATATATCAAAAATTTATAGTGATTATCTCTGCATAAAGAGAATACAGTTGACTCACGTTTTCTTCTTTAGACGTGCCTAAATTTTACAAATATTCTGTATGTACAATATTACTTATATTATCATACAACACTTAGAAGAAGGAAACTCATCTCAGCATTGCCTTTTGGAATTCTCCATGTTCCCATAAGGTTAGCCCAAATGTATCTCTCTGTGCTTCCACGGCGATCCTTATGGCAGTTCTTATTACTCCTCATGGCTCTAACATGGTTCCAAGTTCCCTGAGTTCACCTGTCACTATTTCCTATCAAATTGTAAGTTTCTTTAGGAGAGTTACTGAACCTTACATCCCTATATTACCAGTGACAAACATCTGGTATAGGGCAAATGCCAGCAAATTTTGTTGAATGAAAGAATAAAGCTACTTTAACATAATTTGATAGTTTTCTTTAGTTGTGATAAAGCTATTTTATTCAATTGCTGTGATGACTATAATTCTAACAGTGTTCCTGAGCTTTTACGTCATGTGATTATTTGTCTTGGGTGGAAAGAATTAACATTACTATTTAGAGTTTCTCCACTTTCCTCTCATAATGGTGAGAAGTGAATGAAGGGGTGCAGAAAAATGATTTGATAAGTTGCCTATACCTAAAATAAGTAATCAATTATGTTAACTATTAATATTATCACCAAATCATTAAGCCAGAAGCATAGAGCTAGATAGATTTTATTTGGTAAACATTTCGTATGTCAGGATCTACCTCAATTCCAGGCCACTGATAGAGAGTGGAGGCTCAGTTTCAGTATCACTCTGTGATTAAGTATCTCACATGTAGGAGACAGCAGGAATCTCATTTCATGGATTGTAATTCCTCTCAAATTTAGCACATGATCTTATTCCAGTCTAAAGCAATTTGTTCAAGAAGGACAACCAGATTCTTCGTCTGGGGTGGTGGCTGGTACCTGTTCCACACTAGTGGTGGCACTCTAGACTCATGCTCATCAAAGAGCCCACTTGCAGTGAGATGAGGAACTCGTAGCAGAATGTCAATCAACACACCACCCTCTTTGTCAAGAAAGTCTTGTTATGAAATGACTGTCAGCTGAACTTAACAGTCCATTGAATAAACCACTTTTGAGCAGCAGATGTAGAGGGCCACAAATTCCCAAAACTGAGTGTCCTGATTCTGACGTTCTCCGAGTATGATTGCTTCTATCTTTCTAAAAATCTTATTTTCTTTGCTTGCCCAAGCAACCATAATAACTTGAACTAATAGAGTAGAGCTATGCAGATGTCATCATGGAGCCTTGGAGTATGGATTTTGAAGTCATGCCCATAGTGGTGGTCATTGGAACCATGGGCAGATAAACATGAAAGAGAACACTGAGAGGAGAGCCTAGTGATAGAAAATAAAGCCAGAATTCATCAGTTTATTTATAGAGCTGGAATTGGAAGATGCATAATCAGAGGGAATTAGGAAGGGACATCAGAGAATGGGAAAAGCCAAGAAGGCACGCATCATAAAATCCTAGGGAGGAAGGTGTTTGACAGAAGAGATACTGGTCTGCATCAGCTGCCTCTGTTAGGATGGGCTTTGTATGGCCACAAATAAACTCAAGTCTTTTAATGGTTTAATATAATAGATGTTTATTTCTTGCTCACCTAACAGTCCAAGATGGGTGGTCATCGTTGCTGAGTGATTCAGGGAAAAATGCTCCTTCCATCTCATGGCACCAGACCCCACAGGACCTTGCTGTTATTGACTGAGAGAGAGGGACTTGGAAAAGTCCTTGATCTGAAAATGACATCTCCTTCTGTTTATATTTTATTGGCAAGTACTAGCCACAGAAAAATGTAAATGCAAGAGTCAGGAGGCTTCTTCTTAGAAATAATCTCTACTCCGGGAGTGGTAGATGCATTTTGTAGACAGTTGGCTTCTCTTCCTCAGGGTTTGATGTCCAAGCAAGGCTAAGAAAACAAAGCTTGAGGAATATTGTGGCTGAACTGGTTATTTCAAGTCATTTGGTTATCTTCCATACAGAGAGAGGAACTAAAGCCATATTTCATCTGCTAAAAGAAAAATGGATATTTAAAGAGGTGCAGACAGAAGGGATAGACTTCTCTTTCAAATAGCCAGGCAGTGCAAGGGCAGTAAGTATAAAACTAACAGACTGAGGAGGTAGCCGGATAGAAGGAAATGTTTTATTTTTATAACTCAGTTGATCTGAGCCAGAATGAGTGGAAAGAAATGGAAAGGAGACAAGAATGGCAAGAAAAGAGTGGCTGGAGAACACAGGTGCAGGGATTAGCAAGGGGCAGGAAGAAGACAAATCATCTGGAGAGACTAGACACACGTGGTATGTCAGTGGAGGAAAACAGAGAGAGTTAACTGCTGAGTACTGTCCAGAAAAGCAGGAAGAAAGGCTATCTGCTTAGACTGGGGGATATGGATATAGGGTCGGTTTTCAGGGGATTATGACAACTATGGAATCTCCAATGCAGAACTAGGAGGAAATGTCAGGAGTTAAATAAAATGGCAGCTAAATACGGAGAGCACAAAGATGAAGTTAGAGATTTATAGATGTCCCAACCAAACAATAAAGCCCTTGGTCATATTTTTTTTCTTATAATCCCCCTCTTTTTTTTTTTTTTTTTTTTTGAGAGAGGAATTTTTTTTAAAGCATCTGTTAAATTAGACAAGACATATAAGATCAAGCCAGTAAACTATACGAATACATTGGAAGTAATAATTCCTTTTTATAATGCTTGGTACTGTAGTTTGACAAAGAAACACAGCAAAATGGATATGAAAGAAAAGGTCATATAAAATAACTGAAATACACAAATTGAAGATGTTATTTTTACTTATCATTTCATATTTCAAATAGCTTCTGAGTAATGATCCTAGTAAATGTTTGTTCACAAATAGATGTATGAATTCTGTGTGGGTGTTAATACCATTTAAAAAGGGAAATTACTTAAGATGCATTATTGGTACAGAGGTGGTAGTTATTTTTTCCTTCTAATATGAGAAAAAATACAAATAACATTCTTAGGGAAGAGTGAAGTAATTTTTACTCAGTTGAATGGCAGTGTTTTCAATTTTATAATTTTCTTAGCCTGCAGGTTTTTATTTTGTGAAGTGTATTTAAGAATATATACATTTTTTTCTTTCATTCTTCCTAGGAAACACTAAATCTATCCATTACCAGAGATTCCTACCAGCTTAAACAGAATTCTAAAACTCTAACTTTTTCTAGGCTAAGAAGAAACCAGCAATGTCCACCCAGAAGGCATTCTATAACCCACTAAAATGACCTCAGCGTGAGCCAGATTTTCAAGGGAAAATATAATTCTGACATTCCACATTCAGCCTTTAGTTGCCACCAATTAGATATAGAAATAATTATTTATATACAAACACATGCACATATACAGATACGAACACATTCAAAAATATATCTTTGTGTATTTTAGCCTTATTTTTAAAGTCATGTCAACTTCGAATAAAATGTGTTTATAAGAAAATTTAAAAGGTACATTTTAATATAGAGACATCTATTAAAATAACTCAAAACATTCAATATCATATTTACTTTTTTAAAAATATGAGTGCATTAAAAAGATTTTAATATCCATTGTCCTTAATCTATATGATATTATATACAAAATAAATAAAACTGCATTTGCACTTGAGAAAAGGAAATGTAACTTAAATTTGAATTTGGTTTTCATTGGTACTGCAATTCTAATATATAAGCATTGTCCTTGAAGAAGAAACCTTATGGAAAATTTTGAAGTATTCAAAAGTTAAGCTTCAATAAAAATTCTTATAAAATAGAATAGCAAACTGGGCTTATTTAATTTATTATTTTTTAATTAATTTATTTATTTTTGGCTGTGTTGGGTCTTCATTGCTGCGTGCAGGCTTTCTCTAGTTTCGGCGAGCGGAGGCTACTCTTTGTTGCAGTGCACTGGCTTCTCATTGTGGCAGCTTCTCTTGTTGTGGAGCACAGATTCTAGGCACACGGGCTTCAGTAGTTGTGGCACACAGGCTCAGTAGTTGTGGCGCACGGGCTTAGTTGTTCCACGGCATGTGGGATCTTCCCGGACCAGGGCTCGAACCCATGTCCCCTGGATTGGCAGGCAGATTCTTAACCACTGCACCACCAGGGAAGTCCTGGGTTTATTTTTATTACTGAGTCAGAAATGACTTTAGACAGTGTGTGTGTGTATATATATGGAGTATATACATGCATTAAATATATATCCATATGTATATAGCATTGTTAAAATGGGTTAAATTCCTATAAGCAACAAATGATCCTAAAATACCACAGTATAATGAAATTACTACAAGTTGGCTTATTACATTTTATTTCTTCTGTATCTGATTTTTTTTAAAGCTAGAGAAAAAAAGTTACCAAATGTTTATAGACAGATGGTTTAAACTTAATCAGATTAAATATCAACATGGAAATCAATTCAAGGTCTGAGAACTCCAAGAATGCTTTAAAAAAAATCTATAACAAAGCAAATTCATAAGACAGTTTGGCAGAGCACTCATATTTCATCTGCTGGGTTTATTCTGCAATTGACTTGTTAAGTGTCCCTCAAATAAGCTGTCTTGGTAAATGGTTGCCAAAGAACATTTCTGAAGTTAGTGTAAATGTATTGTTTGACAGTTGGGATTTGAGAAGTTTAACTAGTTTCTTTTTCTTTAAAAACTAGCTTCAGTACAAGATTGTCTAACTTTAAAACGCACAATAAGTTCCAGATTGGTAGTACCTAACTTTAATTTCAGCTTTGTGTAGGGTACTAAATAGTCACAATTTAGATGGATATTCACTGTTGTGATGTAGAGTTAATTTATTATTATTTTTCTAAATCTATAGACCTCTCTACTTCCTCTTATATAGTTTAACTGAAAAATTTATTTGTCTTTTGTGTGTGTGTTTTAATATTTATTTATTTATTTTTGCAGTACTCGGCCCTCTCACTGTTGTGGCCTCTCCCGTTGCGGAGCACTGGCTCCGGACGTGCAGGCTCAGCGGCCATGGCTCAAGGGCCCAGCCGCTCCACAGTGGGATCTTCCCGGACCGGGGCACGAACCCGAGTCCCCTGCATCGGCAGGTGGACTCTCCACCACTGTGCCACCAGGTGAGCCCTTAATATTTATTTATTTTTTTGGCTGCACCAGGTCTTAGTTGTGGCATGCAGGATCCTCGTTGTGGCATGAGGGCTCTTAGATATGGCATGCGGGATCTAATTCCCTGACCAGGGATCAAACCTGGGGCCCCTGCATTGGGAGCATGGAGTCTTAACTGCTGGACCACCAGGGAAGTCCCGTGTGAGTATTTTTTAATTTTATTGAAGTATAGTGGATTTACAATGTTGTGTTGAATTCTGCCGTACAGTAAAGTGATTCAGAAATACATATATAAAAATTTATTTGTCTTAAAGGGATATCTGCACTCTCAAATTGATTGCAGCATTATTCTTAATAGCGAAGTTTGGAAACATCCCAAATGTTCATCAATAGATGAATGGATAAAAAGAAAAATGTGGTATCTATATGCAATGGAAAGAGAGAGGCAGGTAAACATCTTATATGCTAAAACAAGTTTGTGGCCAAGTCCATCTTAGACCCTGGGTCACTTGATTTATAATGTAAAGTGCCAAAACTAGATAAAATGCTAGGTTTCCTGATCTCTAAAACTCTTTCTGTAGCACCAATTACTTTGAAGTTAGACTTTGGTCATCTATGTACTTTCCACCCTCTGCCTCTCCCCTACCTACAGTCATATATTATTTCAGGACCCACTCACAAACCTCAGAATCAAGGCTTGAAAGTACAGACCTGTGAGTGGATTTTGTTAGATGACCTCCAACAAATAAATGTTTTTGTCTTTGTAAAGAAATAGCCTAGGAGCTTCCCTAGTGGTGCAGTGGTTGAGAATCTGCCTGCTAATGCAGGGGACACGGGTTTGAGCCCTGGTCTGGGAGGATCCCACATGCCGCGAAGCAACTAGGCCCGTGAGTCACAACTACTGAGCCTGCACGTCTGGAGCCTGTGCTCCGCAAAAAGAGAGGCCGTGATAGTGAGTGGCCTGCGCACCGCGATGAAGAGTGGCCACCGCTTGCCACAACTAGAGAAAGCCCTCGTGCAGAAACAAAGACCCAACACAGCAAAAAATCAATCAATAAATTAATAAACTCCTACCCCCAACATCTTCTTAAAAAAAAAAAAAAAAGAAATAGCCTAGATATAATTCATATCAACTTGGCCCCATGTTTTAACAAAAATAATTATGATCTAGCCTCAGGTTTACCCAGTTAAAGTAAAATATACAGTCAAGTACAGTGACCAAGGTAATTCAAGTCCAAATTCTGCTTTTGTCTGAATTCATGAGATTGCCGCCTTCGTCTTGTAGGCCTTAATTAGCTATACTTCATAGGACATGACTCAAAAAAGCTTAGGTTTTAGGGAGCTGTGAAAACTTCTTAGAACCACTAGTATATCTTTCTCTTCCTCAAGCTGTAGGCAGGCTTTTAAGTCTGTTACGGTTGAATGATACGTTTTCCCCGTGGCATAAATAGCATTTCTTTCCAGGACACTTTCCTCTTAACAACTAGCATTTGAAAACCACTGGGTCACTCTATATTTACACGAGTCTACTTCTTACCCCATATTTTCATTATCATTTTAAGCGAAAAATAGAATTTCTATTTTCACGTCATATGCCTTTTTCCCTGAAGGTGAAGGAAAGGATTAAGAAATTTATAAAAGTTGAATAGCTCCCACTCCTCCCATCCCTACTTTATTGAAGAGTGGAGGATTTCTGAGACTCCACAATATCAAACTCAGTGGATTGTATTCATGTTCCAGATCTCAGAACTAATCCACTCAGAGGGTTATATTTTGTTCTTGGTTTTAAAAACTCTGGATACCAATCTGTCATATAATCAGTGGTGAACAACGAAGGCAGGTACATGAAAAAGACAGTTCTTGTTGTGGGAAAATGTCGCCGCAACCTATTTAAACTTCCAATACTATGTATCAGGGTGACAAGCAATTTCTACTGTGCAAAATGTAACTTTCAGCTTAAGTAACAGCTTCTTAAAAGTTGTTTTGATCACCTCAACTTCAAAATTAGCATCTCAAAGGAGAAAATTGCAAAATGACACTTTTGCTGTAAGGCCCTATTTTCCTAGCCATAAATGCCTATTCAATTCAAACAAACAAAGGA
Source organism: Platanista minor (assembly GCA_004363435.1). Lineage (NCBI taxonomy): Eukaryota > Metazoa > Chordata > Mammalia > Artiodactyla > Platanistidae > Platanista > Platanista minor. The sequence continues at coordinate 39,126 of RJWK010000690.1, read as the reverse complement.
AGTGAAAAACAATTCCCTTGGTCATAGGAGTAGGTGTAAATCAATTAAAGTAATTAATAATAACAAAGTACTTATTAAGCTCCGAGTGTTGTTATATACAGATGTTTAAATTCTCCAAAAAGATTTCACATCTGCATATAAGATGATTACTTCTGCCATATGTCATTGAATATAAGTACTGCTCCTTTTACCTATTATGGTGTTAACAAACTACCTCAAAATTTAGTGGCTTTACACAACAAGAACCATTTATTTTGCTCATGAATTTACAATTTGAGCAGGGATTAGTAGGAAAGGGTGGTCTCTGTTCCACTCAGTGTCAGCTGGAGCAGCTTGATTGTGGCCTGGAGAATCTGTTTCCACATGGCTGGCAAGTTGGTACTGTTACCTGGGAGTGCAGCAGAAGCTGAAGATGGAGCCTCAGTTTCCTTCCATGTGAAGCTCCTCATGTTACATCAGCTTCCTCCCAGCATGGTGGCTGCATTCTAAGAGCAAGCGTCCTGACAGAGAGCATCAGAAAGGTGTTCTATAGCCTTTTATGACCTGACTTTGGAAATCAAAGTGTCATGTCCACTCCATTCTATTCACTAGAAGCAAGTCATTAAGGCCAGTCCATACTCAACCCAAATGCAAGGGAAAGGGAATTAGACTCAATGTCTTGATGGAAGGAGGGTCAAAGAATTTGTGAACATATTTTTTCAGAGTATGAAACAAAGGATGCTAAGAATAAATGTTAGGTAAATTCTGAAGAGCTAGAAAGATGAATTCTTCCTTGAATTATAATTTTTAAAATATAATGTATTGAACTCTTAGCATGTGCTTTACATGCATTTTCAGGAATGCTTACACACATTCTAAGTATTTTCCATTTTACAAATGAAGAAATTCCAGTCACAGTGGGAAGGGATTTGTCCAAGTTCACATAGATAGTAAATGGTAAAACCAAGAATTTAAAAATTGACCCTTTCTGCTACCCTGTGCTAACGTTCTAAGGAGGGGTGAGATTTGAGTCAGGATTTGGCAGCTGGATGAAATTTAAGTGGTCAGAGAAGAAGAGGAATATTCTCTCTCTGGAGAATCATCTGAGAAAGATACAGGACAGCACCAGAAAATTTTCACAAGAATCTTTTGGGTGGACCAGCATAATTATGTTCACTGTCTTGGCAGCCATATCTGAGACAGGTATGGAATGAAGGTAAGTTACTGGTCCTTGCTATCTGGGAGGTCTGGACAAAGAATGTGGTAGAAGTCTTTCCAGATAAGCTGGTTCTAATGTATTCTCAGGAGGGTCAGGAGCAGTGAAGAGGGGGCTGGGCTGTGGGAGAGTTGGCACATTAGACCCAGTTCAGGCACCCTACAATAGTCGCATACAGTTTAACAAGTAAGTTTTCCATTAACTTGATGCATACATTGTAATTTCTAGAAGTATTATTCACTTGGAATTCAGTGCTACCTTTTCTCCATAAAGAGCATCTGGTTCTCAGTGTGGATCTGGGTAGCCAGGCATATAAAACATTTTTCCATGTTTTTAAGAAGTTGTGCCATACTACTCTCTTGAGTTTTAAGAAGAGCTGCCTCCATCGATCTGTTTTGAATTCTGAAATAAACAGTTTCATTCCTTTATTCAAATTTTTTTCTATTTATTTTTGTCTAAAAACACTTTCATAGCACTTGCTATGAGCCAGACACAGGGCTATATGCTTTACAAATGTTAAAAAAATCTCACACATGTCTGTTGTAGTTACTATTGCTATCAGACTTATAATTACTATAGCACAACCATAGGGGTTCATCATCAATGTGCCTTTTTTTGTCTGAGTGAAGAAGAGGATAAATAGAAGTTGATCTGGGTCCATCTCAGAGGCAGTTATAATGTAAAACAAAGGATCCTCGAATTTGAAAATTGCCATTTTCTTGAGAAACTCTAACTTCTCTGAACCTTGTTTTCTTCTATCTAAAGTGTCATGAAAATTTGATGAAATAATCTATAGAACACTGTATGAAAAATTATGCCATGAAGTAAAGAGTTATCAAAATATTGAGTAATACTATGTTAAGGAGAATGAGTGATGGGATAGGTCCCCAGGCCATGGAGGGCAGCTTTGGACAAGGACCATCTGTTGGTCTGTGCTAGTGTAAAGCTTCCCTCAATTCCCAGACATCTCTTAATCAACAGACCCTCCTGGCTTGTCTCTAGAGTTATTTCTACTATTGGCTGAACTGATCACTGAAGAATAAATGTGTATTAAAAATAACGAAATGTTAGGGCTTCCCTGGTGGCGCAGTGGTTGAGAGTCCACCTGCCGACGCAGGGGACATGGGTTCGTGCCCTGGTCCAGGAAGATCCCACATGCTGCGGAGCGGCTGGGCCCGTGAGCCATGGCCGCTGGGCCTGCACGTCCGGAGCCTGTGCTCCACAACGGGAGAGGCCACAACAGTGAGAGGCCCACGTACCGCAAGAAAAATAAATAAATAAATAAATAAAAATAATGAAATGTGTTTTTTTGGATGATGAAAGCAAGTACACGTAGTCATCTTAAGCTCTGCCATATTGGCTTAACCATGATTCTACTGAACATTTAATTTTTCCAATTCTTTTTGCTAATACACATTTTCTTTTGTACACAATATTCATTTATTTTTTTTTAAATTGTTACCTTTACCTTGTTCATTACAGATCTATCCTTATTATTGAACTCTAGTGAAGAGTTGATAATGCACTTATTTGCCATTAATGATATATGCACTTTTCTATGATTATATATGAAACTTCAAATAAGATAAAAGCATCTCTCTCTCTCTCTCTCTCATCTATCTATCTATCTATCTAGGAGAGAGAGAGATGTTTAATTTAAAATGTATTTTTATATTTTACATATATTTAACATGTAAATTTGTATTTGATTTAACATGTATTTAATTTGCCCCAAGAATTCATTGCCTACACCATATGATTTCAACTTCATACTGCAATTATTATAGGAACAAAATAACGAACTATTAACTGAAGGTGGAAAAAAGCTGAACAGTATGCTAAATTTTATTTTATTTTATTATTATTATTATTTTTTGCAGTACGCGGGCCTCTCACTGTTGTGGCCTCTCCCGTTGCAGAGCACAGGCTCCAGACGCGCAGGCTCAGCGGCCATGGCTCACGGGCCTAGCCGCTCCGCGGCATGTGGGATCTTCCTGGACCGGGGCGCGAACCCGTGTCCCCTGCATCGGCAGGTGGACTCTCAACCACTGCGCCACCAGGGAAGCCCAGTATGCTAAATTTTAGTCTTTCAAATATTGTAAAATATTTTTATTATTTCACACTTAAATATTTTGTAAAAGCAGAATTATTTGTCAGACATTCCATGTTTTACATATCTTTTCTTTATAAAAGCTTTTATGTTTTCATAAAAAGTCACACTTGCTGAAAATAGAAAACAAGTGGCTTAATCATGGTAAATCTAGCCATAATGTCAACTTGTTCTTGATTTCTGAAAAGAAGTTATAGCTATAAATAATGGTTTTTGATTATAACAGTAACATATAACAATAGTAATAGTAATAGTAATCACAATAATTATAAGAAAATGATAGAGAACATCTACTGAGGACTATTTTTGATGGGCCTTCTATCAACATCATATCATTTAATAATTACAATAATTTATAGTATAAGTCATACTTGTTCTCATATACAAAGAGGCTTAGGCTCAGAAAAGTCAAGTGACTTCCCCCAGCTATGGTAGAGCCAGAAATCAAATCTACGCCTTTACAAAGGCATGCATCCATGCTGACACTCATAATAACTGACTACTAACACCAAAAAAATAAAAAGTTTGCCCTAAAATTGAGAAAAAAAGCCCCCTAAAAGGTCAGGAAGAAAAAGACCCACAGACCCAAGGCTCTAAAGGCATTGGCTTACTTCCTGTGTCAAAGACTTAAAAACTGTCCACTGGCCTACTCTCCATTGCTATCTATCCCAGGCTCAGTCTTGAGCACACATAGTCTTTCTGAGCAAGATCCCAGATTGCCAGGACTTTGCTCAACCCAACCTGTAATAATGATAAATAAATAAATAAAGGAAAGCAGCACAGTTTCAACACATTCTGTCAGTTTTGTTGCTGCCATAAATACGGAGGCATTTCCACAACTCAATCTGACAACCCATCAATCAATTCAAAATAAAAATTAAAACAAGGAAAAGCATAATACTACACTACTTGATGTTTCCAAACAAAACACTTTACTGACACACATTCACTTTTCTTCCACTGCATACACTATGGAGATGCTCTTACCCGGCCTTGTTTTCTCTCATCTTCCCCCTTTCTTCGCAAAGCAGGAGATGTGTAGACATTTTAGGGGATCAAGTTCTAAAGAGGCATCTGGGAAGATAGTCACTGTTTACTTTTACAGTTTTTTTTTTTTAATCACAGAGTTTTGAGAATAAATGACTCTCTTAAAATTGACATAGAAATTTAGTATTTGCCCTATTCTTCCCAACTCCATGATATGCATTTATGAAGTATATCTGTAACCATCGTAAACCTGGGATTCAATGACATAAGTAAAAAGACCAATATTGTTTGAGAGGCTGTAGCATCCAGAGGAAACAAAACTAATCTGCTATTCAGAAGTCTAGGCATATAATTACAGCTCCACAGCTACAATCTAGAATTATTTGACTTACCATGCGGTTGTAAACTTTCTTAGTTGTCCCCATCTGTAGCAATGGAAATGACAGTTTACTACTCAGGAAGGTTGGAAGAAAGAAGAAACCGTTCCAGGTGAATCAACTAGTCTGTGTTCTTTGAAAGAAAGGTGTTGATTGTATTTGAGATGTAACTCTACATTTAAACTGAGTATGAATAAGCTCTGAGTGGCATGTGGAAACTAAAATGGGTTCAAAATTAGGCCAATGAAAAATGAAGTTTCATTTTCATTGAAAGATGAGGAATCATCTTCAACTTAAGTTTCAGTGCCATAATGCTGACACATAACTTACACACAGACAATTCCTCTTGGAGTGAAAGGTCAGGTAATTAATCCATTGCATAACCCATTCACCTGTGTGTGCCAGCTGTTTGGGAGAACCTGAAAAAAGGATGGAAAATTCTTAATATTCTTTGACAGTACAACATTTGTACGTAGACTCTGGCTATTGCAGAATGATGCTTCCCGGTTAGAATGGCCAGTCAATCCTGCCGCGTGATGGAAAACAGATGTTAAGATTAGGATGCAAAGTAGTTTTCCAGATCCTTGGTCCCAGCATACTGCACAGTCCAGCCCCAGAGTTAACCAGCCAAGTGCTGACACATGTCTTACAGCAAAATATCCTTCACAGCCACAGTTCAAAGGCCTCGCTACCCTCCAGGGCAATTAATACAGCATCACGTTCAATGGTGCTTGAACCAAATCCATTGAATCCTCAGGGGAGAAATAACGAAGCAATCACATAGCTTAGACAAGAGCAGCATGCAGTGGTGGCTTAAGTTTCAGTCCCTGAAAACGTAGTTTTTCCTGATAGCACGTGTAGTGTAGGGTTACAGACTTACTTGAAGGGAACTATGCTCAGATTGTGTAATCTACATGTAGGGCAGTTCTTGTAAGATAGCAGAAAAACTAAGGCAGAGTTATTTAGAAAGAAAGAAAGGAGGCAGAAGGGAGGGAGAGAGAGAGACAGAGAGAGAGAGACAGAAGGGGAGAGGGAGAGAAAAGAGAAGGCGGAGGAAGAAGAGAGAGAGGAAGGGAGGAAGGGAAGGAGGAAAATCTATCTAGAGTTGTTCACTCAGCCATAGTACAGATTTTCAAGTTTGCCTTTTTGGACATAACCAGAAAGTTGTATTAGTTTATAATACAAAAAAATGTATTACTTTAATAAAACTGTAAGTCATTACAGGTGTACTCTACCTAGAAGCAAAAAAAAAGAGGTCCTTTCTGAAACATGCAGTAAGCCTGGATTCATTCCATCCAGAAAAATTCACTCAAAGATGATGTTTTTCTCAGTTGTCTTCAGCATTCCTTAAGGCTTACTGGATTCAAAATGGTAGCAAACAAACATATCGGTTAAATGTGAAAAGAAAAGAAAATCTAAACTGTGACAAGGTGTTTTGCAACCTCTTATATGTAAATTCCAAGCAAATATTCTCACTTTTGGGTGGACCCAGCAAGTGTCACAACGACTAGCTTCTAAAGCTGCCTGGGACTCTGGTAATGAGAGTCAGGCTTTTTCGGAGGCCACATTAGCTTTTAGATCACAGTAGCACCATTTAGCATTTTGTAAGCAAGCCATAATTCAGTGGCCAGAAAGAATAATTCAATATCCCAAGGTGTCTCACTTTCACAGAAGCTGAGAAAATAAAATTTATTTGATGTTCAGTCACTCAAAAGCAGATTTTCTGTATCGGGCATTATTTGTGGCCCAAGGGAGCTCCTCATTCACTTGGCCCATTAGCTGGGCCAGGGAGACCGCGGACTGCCCCATGCGATGCAGCCAGGCTACAGCTGAGCAGAGTATATTTGTAGTCTTTGCTCTGCCTCCCCTCTTCAAAATGCATACAAGGTATATATTGTCCACTAAAGGAAATACAGCCTCACAAAAATTAAAATAAAATTCCAGTCACTTAAGGATAACCATGTTAAATCTTGAATGTTATCCTATATTTTTTTCTCTGCCTGTGTACATACAGAAATGAAAGTATGAGCAAAAGCCCACGGGTATCTATACAAAGATAGGTATTATGTTGAAGAGATTGAGAGTGTGGTCTCTGGCAGCCAGACTGCCTCAAAGATCACATCTGTCACTTACTGTTTTATCCTTGGTGGATCACTTCAGGTCATTAGGCTTGGTTCCTCACCTTAAAGTGTGTGTGTGTGTGTGTGTGTGTGTGTGTGTGTGTGTGTGTGTGTTGTATATCAGGACATGTGCCTTTCTCACATTAAGCACTATGTAAATATCAGCGATTAGTATTACTTTGCTTAGAATCCCTTTTTTACTTAACAATGTACCATGAACATGTTTCCATGCCAATGGATGTACATTTACATCTTCATTTTGAATGTAGGTAGAATTAAATGCGTTTTATGACTATCACAGTGTACTTTAGCATAATTAGATGGAGTCTAGCTTTTTTTTTTTTTTTTTTTTTTGCCGTACGCGGGCCTCTCACTGGTGTGGCCTCTCCCGTTACGGAGCACAGGCTCCGGAGGCGCAGGCTCAGCGGCCATGGCCCACGGGCCCGGCCGCTCCGCGGCATGTGGGATCTTCCTGGACCGGGGCACGAACCCGTGTCCCCTGCATCGGCAGGCGGACTCTCAACCACTGTGCCACCAGGGAAGCTCGAGTCTAGCTTTTTTTTACTATAGATCATTATAACGAATATCCTTAAAAAATATTTTTGTATGTTGATACTCCTTTTAATAAATATCTAGCAGTGGAACTAATGCATCAGATGACATAGACATGTTAAGCTTTTGGATTTGCATTGCTAAATTGTTCTCCAGAAAGTTTTCACCAGTTTTATTTTCACCAGCAGTATGTGAGAGTACGCATTTCCTTACTCCTTGTTGATATAAATATTATCTCTCTTTAAAATCTTTATTAAATATAGTAGTCCTTAAAGGTAATGAAACCAAAAAACTTGACTTAAAAAGAAAATTACCTGGGAATAGTATGTTTAGAATGTTTTCTCTCCTTGAAGATAATGCCAGCTGTATGTGCAAAAGCTATGCATACCTTAGTGTGTGTGCATTTATACACGTTTGTGTGTATGTATATATACACATATATAAACACACATGGTTGTACAAGTTTGTACAAGCATGTATGTGTGCGCAGTAGCTATGTCCAAACATTTATAAATCTTCCATTAAGATTATATATCAAAGTTTGCAAAGATTTTTAGAGTGATTTTTGTTTCATGGAAAGAGCAAAAAACAGTGTACCATAAAGATGCACATTCAGTGACTATGCTACTACTCAAGGAATAGGGGTAATTTTCACACAACCAGTTTTCCCTCTTCATTTATTTTCCGAATCGCCCTATACGTTTCATCTGGGTGCGCATTATTTAACAGTAAAAGATTGAGATATAGTGGGTAGAGTAGAAGGATCAATTAATAGACAGTATTACATCGCAGTAATAAGGACATGACACAACCAAATTTCACATCTCTAATTGGCAAGGTTTTTGTTTTGGGGTTTTTTTCTTTCTCCTATGGGGCCCAGGTCTGGAATTAACTATGAGATTTTTTTTTAAAGAGCATACCTCACCTCCTGTCTCAGCTGTAATACATCAACTTCTAGACATTAAAGATCCCTGACAGCAGGAACTGTGCATATTTTAGTCTTTATTGTAGCTTCAGAAACTAACCAATGAATGAAAGGATTCAATGATATCTTCCTCTTCCATTTCTAATTGTTTAGAAATGCCTTTTTCATCCATTGGTTGTCCATCAAATTGGAATCCAGTCTGCTTCACTGATAAACCTGAATTTATTCACAACAGGCTCTGATAGTTCATGAAACGGGGCACGAGTTTTACAATTTTACAGCACCACACAATCAACCTGCTGTGTGGCCTTCACATTGAGAGGATTTCTGTTCCTATCCTGGCTTCTTGATTCTCAATGGCCATGATAATTCCAAATCTCTTCCACCATTCTTTGGCTCTAGACCCAAAGACCCAGGGGTCATTTCTTTGTTTTTCCTTGCTCCCCACTATCCTAGGGAGGTAGTCGATAGGTAACTATGTAATTATTTGAGAGCAGTAGAGTTTTTATGTTTCCGCTACCACATTCTAATTTTCTTTTAACCTTTTTTCCAGCCTAATGTTTAGCAACATTAGTTAAAAAAAAAAAAAAATTAAATCTTAATGGTCTAAGAAATCAGGGAGGCATGGAACTCCCTAAAATATCATTAACACCAGATTCTGAATAAAAATAAATTATGGTATTTTTGTAACTCTTTTGAAGAATACTTTGCATATCTGAAGTGACTATCAGAAAGCAATAGGAAGAGTGATATCCCTGGCTAAGTCCTTTCCTCAGTCTGGTGAGTCTGGTAGTAGACTAGACCTTAAAGGGAATCAATGTTTTTACCTGTTAGAGGGGTTATAGAGGAAGAATTTCATATAGAGAAATTGGTAATAATTTATATAACATAGGGTGGGTGGAGCATGATGCCGATTCTGAAATGCTGAGCTGACCAGAATAGAAGGAACATGGGATTTTTGTACAAGAAATAGTAGAGATTTTTACAAGGAAGAGTGACAGGTAAGGTTGTAACTAAGGATCTTTGTTGTAAAGCTAATTTGGATTTTGTTAAGTCCATAGGTGAGAGTCAGGCAATTTTTTTGAGAAGGGAGTAAGATGTTAAAAGAGTATTTAGGAACCTGCTGCCTCTTTCTCCAGTGTGGTCTGTGGTACTGGGTTGATGGTGGTGATGGTGGTGGTGGGATTAGTGTGTGTGTGTGTGTGTGTGTGTGTGTGTGTGTGTGTGTGGTGGCAGGGAACCTAATTTGGACCCATAGAAGCCTCCCAGTTGTGAAGCTGTAAGGAATTGCAAAAGTGGGATGAGAAGCAGGACCTGTGTGAGGGATGCTGTAAAGGAAGTGTGTTTGGGATGATGTGGTACTGAGATGTACAGCATATCATGCAGGGGCAGCCACCAAGGTGCAGTCTGCCCTGAAACAAGTGGTATCAGACTTCTGTGAAGCTTTGAGGTCACAAGCCATAGCCAGTGTTAAAATAGAACCACCTGCATGTTTGTGGAACAAAGGAAAAATGGCGGGATCTAGAAATGGTCTTCTATTTTACAGTCTTTTGCTCTGTTGAAGTATCTCCTTACCTGTGGTCAATGAAATCTATAGTAGGACGAAGACCGAAAATTTCACAGGAAATGCGCCTCTCTTACCGACACATTCAGAGTTGACTTTCCCCTTCCTTTTCTCCTGCAACATCAAGGTGAGTTGGTTCCTCTATCCGACCTGCTAGATGGGCCATCAGGGCACGGGGAATCCTGGGGAGCGGTGTACCCACATGGGATCAATCTTAAAGGAAGAGTTTGGGTTGCCCCTAGAAATAAAACCTGTCTATGGAGTAACTTTCGTTAAATTTCCATCCCAATCTGTCCACGTGATTCTTACCCTTTTGGCCTTGGTACCTAGCTTCCTTATGCAAACCTGCATAAAGTAAATGAACCAATAAAGACCATTATACTTTAGTAAAAAATAAAGGACATGAGAAGAAGATTCATACAAGCAGAAGTAGGTTTTTGAGGGGGTGCTCTGTGCCTGTGTACAGCATTGTAATGGAGAGGCTGAGGAGGACCCAGGAGAGAGACTGCAAAATGCTTTCCTATCTAATTCTATTGGGAAACATTTAGAATCTCACTTCAGTGGGAATTAAAGTTTCTTCAAGGTGGTGCTTTGTGTGGAGGTGAAAATACAGCTGGCATCAAGGACCCTAACACAATTCGTGGAAAGGCTGTGTTAGTTTCTTGATTGTGGTTTTCATGGGAAGTGAGTCAAAAATTTTCCTAAGAAAACCCCGGTTGTTCCATATGTATCTATTCAACAGTTAAACTTGACAGTGTCTTTATTCCACTTCAGAACCAATTCTTAGAGGCTAAAGTGAAGGGAAGGGTTGAGGACTTGGTGACATCTTAACTTCCTAGTCAGTGGGAGCGCATGCCTCTAGGCCATGCTGTCAGCCAGAATCTATTGCTGTTGTCAGATGTTTTATTACATTCTTCTAAGCTGTACAGTCCTTCAAAAAAAATGTAATTCCAGAGCCCAATTATGATACCGTTTAGATTGTATCTCAATTCTTTGGGCTATTTCCCTGTGACAAATTGTGCATTTTAGTTCTAAGAGGTGCTTTTAGGCGCTTCTATCCATAACTGGCAACATTATTCATCAGACATGTTTAACATATTTGTGGGCATCTAATCTGATGTTGGTGCCACTGGGAAGTATCTGTCTATGCCGGTACCATAGCCATCTCTTCTGCCTTTGTCTTTGTGCCCTGAGGGTCTGGGAGACTGACAATGTCTTAAGGACAATCTGTTACCTCTGCACCTCCTTTTCCTTCTAGAGAAAATCTTGCTCCGATAACTTAACATTTAATGATCTTTGATGAGACTAGCTTTCTTCAGTTGAATGCCATTTGGGCATCAATTAGCCTCTCAGTTCTGCAAAGGCGGCATTCTTATGCTCATTTTACCTAAGAGGGCACCCACTCAGGTTCATTTCTTTTTTTAAGTAATTAGCACAAGGTCACACAGCTAAAAGGAGGTAGTGCTGTGTTCCACTAGCTGGTGAACTAGGGTAGAGATAGTGTCTGTTCCTGCTCTTCCGGCCTTGTCAGTGCCTAGCTCAGGGACTGGCAGGTAGAAGGAGTCTAAACGAATAGTTTTAGAGTGAAGAAATTAATGAGTGAATTATCCAGGTGTATGAATGCAAAGCCTGAGAGCACTCACCTAAATGGTTCACAAATGCTGGCAGATGCGATTCCATCATGAAGTTTGCACTGTTTTTTAGCAACATGATTTAAAGAGAAACTTAGATGATTTTAAAGGCACGTCCTTGATCCTGAACTATTTTAGAAATGATAATGTTGGTAGATGTGGTTTTTAAGAGCGATGTCTTTAATGCCTTAAATTAAAAGTTGGCAATAGGTCCATAAACTAGAAAAGATTTTTTAGTCCTGAGTTACCCTAGATGGCATCCTGAGCAAGCTGGATCTTACTAATTCACAGCAGCGGGAAATCCAGACATTGTTCCTACTTTCCTCTTGACTTTGAGAATCCCAAGGAAAGCCTGGGGAAGCACCTTCTTCAATAAGATTGTCCTTGAGAATTCACACCTTCCGCTAGGGTCTATGGCTACATTTCATGTGCTGAATCATTACTAAGAGCACAGCCTTGCCCATCTAGGTAATTCCAATATCTTAAACTCACACAATTCAGAACTCATTCTTAACAATGATATGGTTAAAAGTGAAATTTTTTTTTTTTTGGTTTTTAGTTAGGATTTACAAAATTGTGTTATTATCGTATTGGTAGTTAGGGTAAATGTGCATTTCTGTTAAGTAATTGACTCCCCCCCACGGTCCCGTGCCAAGAGGTTCTCTATTCGAAGAAAAAAAAAAAAAATATATATATATATATATATATATATATAAACTGGGACAATTTTAAGAATAAAATATTAGGAATAACTTATGCATTAAACAATTCCTAAGAGTTGGTTAGACAATAAAATCAATTGTCAGTAGAGAACTTGCATTAGTCTTTAAGATTTAAAAAAAGGTGATCAGGGCTTCCCTGGTGGTGCAGTGGTTGAGAGTCCACCTGCCGAGGCAGGGGATGTGGGTTCGTGCCCTGGTCCGGGAAGATCCCACATGCTGCGGAGCAGCTGGGCCCGTGAGCCATGGCAGCTGAGCCTGCGCGTCCAGAGCCTGTGCTCTGCAACGGGAGAGGCCGCAGAAGTGAGAGGCCCTCATACCGCAAAAAAAAAAAAAAAAAAAAAGGTGATCAAACTATGCTATTATTTCCACAGTATAATATGATATCAATCTTTATCAATGGGAGAAAGTAGCTGACCATCATTTTGAAAGGGAAGATAGGAGATAAGCCAAAAAGTGTTCTCCCATAGACATTAGGGTATTTTTAAACAAGCAGTAGGTAAAGGAGAACATTCTGGTGTTTTCTCAAGGAAAAAAACATAGACACTCCATCTGTAATTGTCTCAGGGGGAATATTTTATTTTTGTGGGTGCAAGCACCAATGATTAGGCTGCAAAGTGAGGGAGGTTGGAGAACCCACGATGGTAGAAAAAATAAGCTATTTTCATTTCTTCCTCAGTCTGTGCAAAATTATGCTTTAAGTAATCTTTTGCCATTCTACATGGCATTGTCTTATTAAATCTGAAATAATTCTGCACTCAAAATAGCTTAAAGTGTGGCCAGAGACACTTATTTGCAGACAGAACACATCATAAACACGTTTATGTTCTGAACATCTCCAAATAAGAGAAACTTGGACTACTCTTAGGTGAATAATATTGCTGGTCATCTTCAGCAGCCCATCAACTGAATTTCCAGCCAGGGCAGTTCAACTGAAATCTAAGAGACGTTTCCAAGGTTCCTTTTCTTGGCTTTACTGAAGTTTCCTGTTGTTCTAGCCAATGCATTTGTGGCTTCATATCTGCCTTTTTCTGTATTTTTAAGAAGGTAATAGAATGGTATTCCTTGGACAGTAAGTGTTTGCAAGGCTGCCCCAAACTGACTTTTTTAAAGGGTACCCAGAAGACACAGTAAAATGATTTTTTACTCTATCACTTCCTCTTTCTCTTCTACATCTCCAATAATTTGAAGTAAAGTGATAAAAGCACATCTCAATCGCCATTGTAATGTTTTAAATGCACTATTTTGTATATGTTCATTTTCTACGTGTGTCGTATAGGAGCTGGATGTTTAAAAAAAGAAGTCACAGTTATTATCTAGTTACCATAGCATTCTAGAACAAACCTGGGCACTCATCTAGTTCTGTTGGTTGATTCAAACTTGTGTTAAAATAATTTGGGGCCTGTATTTTTTTTTTTTTCCTAGAAGGATCATAGGATATTGTGATCAGTAAACTATTGTGTGGGATCACAGGCATTTCTGTGTATTTCTAATATGAGAAAATGCCAGATTTGATTATCTATGCATTATAGAAGTCTAGGTTGTCTGATAACTCACTATTGCTGGCAGTATTCCTCACTACCTATAGCTATTTCTTTCTTTCCATTTCCAGGAATAGGAGGGATAAACAGTGTACCTGAAATTTCTTCTGATTATTCTGCCATTAAAAAAAAATCTGCACCACTGTTCTCCATGCCTCCAGCACACAAGTTGAAAGTTGATTGTAAGTTGTTTGGGAATTAATCATCCACAGTCTCATAAAAGTCACAGCATCACTTGTCCTCTGGCCATATAGGTTAGTTTACAGCTTAAAATAAATGGAAAATTCCACTGTCTAGATGTTGCTACTTTATGACTAAGTTGTTCTTTTTGAGTTTCTTTTTACATCTTTCATTGGCCTCCAGGGAAGAATCAGTGTATTTAAACATACAGAAGATTTGTTTCAGGTTGTTGATGTCACAATGATTTGTAGTCCTATTAAAATGACATTTGCTGATGACATGAGACACTGTGTTGCATCATTGCATCTCAGCACGAAAGCGCACGGATCTTTTCATCACAGCCACCCAGGTAATATGGTAACCCGTGGCTCTAATGTGATCAGCCACAACACTAACTCCCTTATTTGCATAATTGCTTCTCTGAGATGGACTGAATCTCTAAGCCAAAGTCGAGTCAAGGAAAAACAGCTGTTGCAGAATGATTTATCCCTTTATTGACTAAATGAAATTATTCAAATCCTGAAATCGGCTCTTTCCTCCAGCATTAGAATTTCAAGTAGACCCACCCTGGTTCTTTATGTGTATCTTAAACACACACACACACACACACACACACACACACACACACACATACACACACACAAAGTAGAACTTTTAGAAGATAGTATGGGGCCTTCCCTGGTGGCGCAGTGGTTAAGAGTCCGCCTGCCGATGCAGGGGACACGGGCTCGTGCCCCGGTCCGGGAAGATCCCACGTGCCGTGGAGTGGCTGGGTTCGTGAGCCATGGCTGCTGAGCCTGCGCGTCCGGAGCCTGTGCTCCTCAACGGGAGAGGCCACAACAGTGAGAGGCCCGTGTACCGCAAAAAAAAAAAAAAAAAAAGATAGTATGCAATGTTCGTGTTCTTATGCATCCCACTGTTCTCCAGTACTAGTTACAAAAAATGGGCAGTTCATTAGCATGGAGTAATAAAGAAAATTAAATAACTCCTCTAGGTTAGACCCTGGTGAGAGCTTTCACACTCTTTACACACAGAACCAGCACAGTTGTAACTTTCCTCCCTCAGTTTATAGAAGAGAACACTTTGTTGCAGTAGGCAACAAAGTGAAAAAAGCAACACAGATTTCTTTGAAACATACATGACTCTAAGTAGTGTACTTGTCACAAAAGGAGACAAGGCCACACAGACAGGGGGCTTACTTGAGAGGTCATGACACTCTCTGAAGTAGAAAGCGAATTTCATATTCCCTCTTGAACATCATGGATGTAGAAAAATAGGGAAAAAAAAGCATTAAAGGAAACAAAATGAATAAAAAAATACTCTCAAGTAAATTTTTAAAGTGCCAAGTACATTTGAAGAAATTTATTCTGTCTCTCTAGCAGAGGTGTAGTACATATTTGAAGCTAGGTTCTAAGGCCATGTGGTGAAACTTCAAAAATTCATGGGTTAAAATATCAAAAGGGCAGTTTTCTTCTGTGGTCTTTTTTTTTTTTTTTTTTTAAATCTCATGTGAAAATAAGAGGCTGTGGACATTTCACAAAACAGCCTGTTTTCCTGGCTGATATTACAGACATGTGAGATTTGGATATTTTGGGCAAGTTCCAAGTTTCTGAATCCACCAGCGTTTGCCCATCAATATTTGAAACCTGTCAGTTCCCGACATTAAGTCTGTGTGATGACAGACAGCAAACTGGATGTGAGACTGTGAAAATAAGGTCCACCTGCTTTAGAAAAAGCCCTGCATTCAGCTTCTGGACTCATGACTTGGCCCTGAAGATGAGCTGTGACAAATAAGATAGTCCACATTTTAAGGGGAAATAACCTAATTTTTTTTTTTTTTTTTTTGCGGTACGCAGGCCTCTCACTGCTGTGGCCTCTCCCGTCGCGGAGCACAGGCTCCGGACGCGCAGGCTCAGCGGCCATGGCTCACGGGCCCAGCCGCTCCGCGGCATGTGGGATCCTCCCGGACCGGGGCACGAACCCGCGTCCCCTGCATCGGCAGGCGGACTCCCAAACACTGCGCCACCAGGGAAGCCCCAATAACCTAATTTTTTTAAGTGCATATGCCTCAAACTGTTCTTCTGAAATGAAACCTCATTTTCTTAAAAAAATATGTCAACTTGAGATTGCAGGATTCCCTTTTAGAGACTGTGAAGTTTTATCACTTAAAAATAATTGTATATCATAGGCTTAGATGTCTATTTTGCCTTAGTACAATCCCCAATTGTAATTTTTAGGATGCAATTTATAGGCTATTGTCATGACATATTTGTATTTTAAGTTTTAATAATACTACATAATTGGAAAAGAAGACTTTGGAAATCATATAGCATTCTGCATGTCATGTAGGTTTCTTGTTTCTGCTTAAAAAGCTCTCACATCTTTAAGTTTGATTACGCTTGTTACTGTTTATTCATAAATGCCCCACTCTTTTGAGTAAGAAAAAGAAAAACTGCATGAGATAAATAACACTGCAAAACTAATTATTTAACTGTTCTTACTGAGCAGACTTAATAGTCCAAAACATCACATAGAATGAAATGTTAATAAACAGAATGGTGAGAGCAGCATGCCATTTAAATAGAGATGTCTTTACTAAGATTTATACTATAATTAAGGACAAATTTCTACCTTTCATCATTTGGGGAACTTGGAACTTCTTTTTGTTTTGAGTCCAGGATTTTATGGGTCATATATTTTGTAAATACACAATCCCACTGTAGAGCATTTTTTCTGCACTGCCCCATGGATCTTACAGCCTTTGAGTATTGAGAAAACTGACCTTAATGATACCTTAAACAATGGCTCAATTCAGTTTGATCTTTCATATGTTTGGAAAAAAAGAAAAACAGCAGCTGAGTTAAAATAGCTTTTCCTTCTTTTCACCAAGCATATGATATCAATCCTCAAACATGAATTATGTCCTGTAAAACTTTACACTTGACAATCTGTTCTGCTTTAGTAGATGGTTGGAAGTATCTATGCCAGTCTTCACAGAGTTGGTCAGTTCTTGGATCATTACCACTTTTATACTAGCATTTAAATAAATATCTTAAAATGTTAGCAGTTCAAATATTCTCTAGATAAAATATTTTTTTTGGAGGGGGAGGTGTTTATAGTTCCCAATCTATCAAAAAGATCCTGGTTTTCTGAAATTTGCTTATTTCATTTCCACTAAACAAATTATTTTTATACCCTCTAAGTGTTACATAATTTTTATCATTACATACAATAGTTCTTGACAAACAAAGTGAAACTGAGGAAATAATGTGGATATTACAGTAATGAGGGCTACTATTTTCATGGTGCTTTGTAGTTTACAAAATATCCAGTGGACTCCTCCCAACAGCTTGGTGAGGAATGCTGCACTACCCTCGTTTTTACAGATACTGCAACAAACTGGTTCAAGGTCACCCAGCCAGGAAGGGGCTCATCCAAATTTGCTTTATTTCATGCTTTGTTACCATGTTAGATCAAATAAACTCACTATTTTCATTTCAACGATCTAAAGAAAAATATAAATTTAGAATTATCCAGATGATTTCTAATTCTCCATCGAAGACATTCAATTGATTTAATTACCGAATGTCTCTTGCACCTTCCTGGGGTCTTTTCCCTACGCAAAAACAATGCAAATTCATGACATCTAAAAGATGGGAACTGAGAATGCAGACTCTCCTATTTGATTTCAGTATTATATTAAAAAGGCAGAATTAGAATTAAAAGAGGTTGAATATATTAGCAGAGTATTGGCCCAGGATTCACTCAGATAAAAGGGAGCATTATCAAGATTCCTGGCTTCAGCCCAAAGGAGAGAGAGCTTTCTCTAGTGCAAATTGCCTCACATTTCGATACAGTGCCAGCATTGTAAATGGGACATATTTCCCCTCTAAAGCCAAGGTATCATATTTACTTTTTCTGAATGCAATAATTAAGCCATTAAGTAGGAGGTTTCTAAATTGGACATTAGGAAAGGTGAGGAAAGACCATTTTGTTTCTGAAACATCACAATCTGTTCATCCAAGTCAACCCCACTGGACAGTCATTACCCCTCACTCCTGTGGAAGCTGGTTTTGCCTGTAAAGCTCATGAACAAGACAGGTACAATCAACGATTTCATACAGTCATGACTGCAGTCTCTGTTAAAAGACTTCATGGATTTTTATGAATTAAGCTTCAAACTTGAAGACCTTAACCTCAGATGAAGAGGATCTTGGAACTTAGATAGGAAATCATTACATCTATATTTTCACTAGTATTATGGAAATTTAGCATTTTCTTCAAAAATAAATCAAAGAAACACATCACCATAGTATCAGCAGTGCCTTTGAATTTGGTGCCAAAGCAGCCGTGGTTATTTTCATATTGCATTACCATCGCTGCAGCAATCTCACCGTATTGGTCAAATTTTACCACTTCTTTGAAATTACAGTAGTTAGATCTGTCACTCCATTTTGTTATTTAATAAGAAAGAAGCACAATATTACTATGTCACAAATTTATTTTAAAATATTTTTAGCAGTTGTAATTCAATATAATTGGAATTTTTGTAATTAATCCTAAAAGCATTTCATTTCGTGTATTTAAAAACACTCTTCTAAGAAGGAATTCAGAGTTTGCCAGACTGCCAAAGGGGTCCATGGTGCCAAACAAGAAGTTTAATACCTTTGAGAAGGATTCTACTGTTGCGATTGGCATTTATATCTGGCTCAGTTTCAACAAGTGTGTGTGTGTGTACACTATTTGCTAGACTCTGTGCTAGGCACTAGGAAGACAAATATAAATTACTACATTGTTACTGACCTTACAAGAAGCAGATGCATCTTATGCGTGTTTTACACGCAGCATAATTTGTATCTTTACTTTATAGATGAGGAGACTTAAAAAGAAAAAGTTAGGTAAAAATTTTTTTTTTCTTTTTGCGGTGCGCGGGCCTCTCACTGTTGTGGCCTCTCCCGTTGCGGAGCACAGGCTCCGGACGCGCAGGCTCAGCGGCCATGGCTCATGGGCCCAGCCGCTCCGCGGCATGCGGGATCTTCCCGGACCGGGGCACGAACCCGTGTCCCGTGCATCGGCAGGCGGACTCTCAACCACTGCTCCACCAGGGAAGCCCCAGGTAAAAATATTTTTTAAAAATAAATATTTTTGAAAGAAGTTAAATAAACTGATCATGCAAGTAAGTTGTAGAGCTGAGATTTGTATCCAAGAGGTCGAATTCTGGGGTCCCCATGCAGAACCACTGGGCTGTCACATTGCTCAGTGTGAAGAGTGCAGGCATGTGGTTTATTATAGGCTCTCTGAGATCAAAGAGGGCAAGTAGGCAGCCGAAGAGTAGAAGGGGTAGTTACGGGTGTCTCTTCTCCTGGTTCTGATGCCTAGATAAGGTTGGCAGCAGTCAGCCAGGTGAGGAAGGGAAGTGGGAATTGCAGGAACGGATGGTGACACAAGCAATGAGGAAGAAAATTTCAACTGAGTTTACTGCGAAATATTACCAAGTGTTCAATCGAGCCAGAGGGAGCTGGGAATAGATGGTAGATGGGAACAGACAGCAGGCAGGAAAGTTGGTGCCAAGCTCTCTGGCTTTCTCTTGATGAGTATGTGTACAGTTTTATGCAATGTATTCCTTAGGTTATCTCCTCGTGTTACTGCTGCTTTGCCCCACCAGTTCTAATATCATGATATTTTCATTTAGGGACTAAATTACAAGGTTTCGACGTAGAGCTTCACCTGTTGTTCAAGCAAGTAAACTTCTAAAGGATACAAAAAACAAAATCTGATTGAAGACATCGGGAATAAACCAGATTCTTGAGGAGATACTTATCAGATACTAGAGTGTTGGAGGCTGACTGATGCTTCTCGTCCTAGAAGAGACTATTTTACTAAACACTTGCCATGGGCCGATGGTGGTGGTAAGGATTCTGCCTGTGTCACTTATTAACCACTTAACAGCATTGGGAGGGAGCTATTGTTAATTCCCATTTTGCAGATGAGGAAACTGAGTTTTAAGAGCGATTGCATAACTAGCCTAAGGCTATTGGCAGGTGGGGATGGCATTCAAATCCCATCTGTCTCACCACGAATATATCCGAACTTGACCACAATTCTACTTCATCCTCTTCAAAACAGCACCAAGACAATAGCTAGACTCAATGAGAAAATCTTCCTGACAAAGTATTTACATTGTATAACAAATAAACAAATAGGTGTTCCCTTAAAACCACCTTTTTCTTTCCACTTGTAAAATGGAGGCATGAATACAGCTTAAAGAATGTGCAATATAAAAGTTTAATAATCTAGTGGAAATATTTTGGGCTTATATTTCAATTGTGAAATTTAACCCAGTCTTAAAAAGCCTTACACATTTTTCAGACTATGAGTTCACTATGAATTCAGAAATTCATCTTAAGTTTTCATTTCATTGTCTCTGAAAACCCAATTTTGTTCTCGTCTTTGGGTTATCTAGAAAATATTTGTGAATACTGGGGAACCACTTTGTTACGTTATCCAAAAAAAATTACCACTTTGGAGAAATGTATTGGAAGAAGAGGATGCATTGCTCACCACCCCCTAATTAATGCAGCTGGGGAGCAATCTTATTTTAAGTTTATTGCCCATTCTTGCCGCCTTTTCAAAATGTTGCTGGATATATATATAATCCCTTCTCAGAGATCTATAAACCTATTGATTAAGCATTTTAAATTGCACAAGAACCTAACACATAAGACTTTCCAACTGATTAGTACCAATAGGCAATGGAGTCTAGTTGTCAGTCTTTGAAAAATTGACAAAAAGGAAGATAATATCTTAGATTTGTATAACTTTAATGTAATTTGAATGTCCTGGAACAGGATCCCCCGAATACACTAGAGCTTTTTTAATGTAATTCATTATGGTTCACAGTCCAGAAAGAAATAGTTTTATCTTTGATTCCACCAGATTCAGGAATATAGAACCACGTGAGCAAATTTAGCTAATATCTATCTCTCCGATAACAGGAATTACATGGCAAGGATGCCAATTTTGAATTATAGGGATGTTAAATGACTCTTCTGTATAAGCAAAAATACACATAAGATTTGGTCACAGCAAACCCTTCCATGGCATTTACTCTGTGACAGGCTATCTTTTAATTCCTATGTTATTTAATATAAGGCTCACAACAACTTTATGAGGTAGACCCAAATATTCTCTGGATTATCCAGATGAGGAAACTGAGGCAATAAGTATTTAAGGAATTTACCCAAGGTCACATGTCCCAGGGAACTGGGATTTGAGCCCATACAGTTTGCTTCCAGACTACATGTTTTTAACTACCAAGCTTTACTCCTCCTCAACTTGAATATCTTAAGCATAGAAAGAAATGATACTGAATTCTTTTTAAAGATCTGAAAGTCTGTGAGATCTGGAAATTTCCTGAAACTTAAATTGAAATATGGTATAGTA
The DNA here is from genome assembly GCA_004363435.1 of Platanista minor. NCBI lineage: Eukaryota > Metazoa > Chordata > Mammalia > Artiodactyla > Platanistidae > Platanista > Platanista minor. Next base: position 17,782 of record RJWK010000690.1, on the reverse strand, counting down.
AAAATATTTGCCAACTCTTCTCTAATTAGGTTCTTCAGAACAGAGATAACACCTCTAACACTTCATTTGTGAGTTAAAAATTGACAATAAAATGAAGAGAGTGGCTACTGTAAAGCACTACATTACAAAGACTTCTTTCCAAATGACGATGAAAACCTACAATAAACCAAGGATAGATTACATTATAAAAATCTACACCAAAAGGGCTTTGATCAAAGCTAGCGATAAAATATTCAGAAAATAGTAAAGGACCACAGGGTGTTGTTGATCAAAGAGGAAGAGGGAGAAGGGGAAATAAAGAAACAAGTAAAGTACCAGTTGCATGGCTGCCAAGCATAACTAAGAGATGCTCAGATTCTGATAGCAAATGAGAGACCCTGAGAAACCGCAGTGTTTGAGCACCTTGTTCTTTTTAAGGGAGTTTACAAGACAAACAAAACAAGGATACTAACGTAAAAACTTAACTACAGAGAAAGAAAAATCAGAATGTCAAAGATCTAGCTGAAGAATGAGGTAGATTTTATTTTGGGCCATAGCAGAACTAAAGGACTGCCAGCTTTTTTGAGGATAAGGTTAGGGAATTAATTAAAAGCTGGTGGAGTTGGTCGGATAGAAGAAGGAGAATTTTTTTGTGATTCCAGAAAGAACTCCGTATATAAGGGTGCTCTGGCTGCGACATCTGTCTGTCATTCATTGGTCCCAGGGTTCATTGGACGGATTTAGCTGGTTAAGCTGCTTCTTCAGGCACAGCCTTCCTGAGGCTGCTCAAGGAAAGACTCACAGGCATTTGTTTCTCAAACAAGTTTTTATAAGCTACAGACCTCCTTTGTGAGAACTTATAAGGAACCGTTCAAGAAATAGTTTGCAACTCCAAGTTAAGCAAGGTTAATATCAAATAATGACAACAAATAATTGTCCTCGCAAAAGTTCTTAAACTGGGAACCCATGGACAGTGTGGTCTCCCAAGAAACATAGCCCCCAAGCCCCCCACTAAAAATCATGTGCATAATTTTGTGTGTGGGATGAGGTCTGCCATAACAAAATACCATAACCTGAGTGGCTTCAACGGCAGAAGTTTACATTCCCACAGTTCGGGTGGCTGGAGGTCCAAGTTCAAGGTGTGGGCAAGGTTGCTTTCCTCTGATGCCTCTCTCCTTGGTTTACAGACAAGTACCTTCTTGCTGCCTTTTCACGTGGTCTTTTCTCTCCGTGCATGTATACTTGCTATCTCTTTGTGTGTCCAAATTTCCTATTCGGAGAAAGATGTCAGTCGAATTTGATTAGCTCCCACCCATATGGCCTCATAACCTTAATTCCCTCTTTAAAGACCCTGTCTCCAAATGCATTCACATTCTGAAGTACTGGTGGTTAGGGCTTCAACATATGAATTTTGGGGGGCCACAGTTCAACCCATAACAAAGAGCTTATAATTCTCATCTCAGAAAGATAAATAATCCAAAGAAAGATTAAGGACTATGGGCTTGGTGTCAAAACATCTGTTTCTTCTTTTGATATCCTGTTTTTTTAAAAGCCTGCATCGAATAGTATTCTTCCATGTTGCTACATAGATAGAGATAATTAGAGTGTAGTATTACACAGTTATTAGAGAAAGTGCTGTTAGTATATATAAGGCATACTGACCTCCCTTTCACTAATACCATCTGTCTCATATGACTCCACAACAAAAGCATCATCGCATGTTGGTTGGGCCACCACTAATACTGCAAATATGCTGTCTAGGATGCAGGTGACAAACTTGTTTGGGAAAAGACCAAATATCTTAGTCTTACCAGGCCATGCTGTTTTTGTCCCAACTACTCAGCTCTGCCATTGTAGCATGAAAGCAGCCATTTATCACACCTAACAAGTGGGTATGGCTGTGCTCTAATAAAACTGTACTTACGGAGACTGATACTTGAATTTCACATAACTTTCACATACCGTTATTCTTTTGACTTTTTGACCATTTACAAATGTGAAAAGCATTATCTCTTGAGCTGTACGAAAACAGACAGTGGGCCATAGTTTGCAGAACCCAGTTTAGGAAAAAGAACCAGTTGCAAGGACCCATGCCAGTGATTTTAGAGCTATTTCTGTTGACGGGATGAAGAGTTTCATATACTGTCTACTTTATGCTGTCATGCCCAATACTAAACATTCAGGCAGAAACGTAAAATAGATAGCTAGTGGGAAGCAGCCGCATAGCACAGGGGGATCAGCTCGGTGCTTTGTGACAACCTAGAGGGGTGGGTTAGGGAGGGTGGGAGGGAGGGAGACCCAAGAGGGAGGAGATATGGGAACATATATATATGTATAACTGATTCACTTTGTTATAAAGCAGAAACTAACACACCATTGTAAAGCAATTATACTCCAATAAAGATGAAAAAAAAAATTCAGGCAGACCATATCTTGCCAACTATGTGCAGATAGTTTTCCTTGTAACACTTGTGTGCTCTCCTGTTTCCATTCATTAAGCAGTAATATAACAAGATCCCCTGTTCTGAGCTCCTGTATGTTAAATACCGATCTAGACACTGTAGATACTAGGGCTACGGGAATGAAAAACTAAAAAAGCTTCCTGCTCCCATGGAGCTTATATTTCTTATTTCACTAATTGTAAGAGGAGAAAGTGATTAAAGCTTAGTGAGCACCCACCTGGTCCCAGGTGCTATATGAGCATAGAACACGTAATCCTGTCACTGCTGAGACATACTACTGTACTTGCCACATCAGATGTAGGCTGTGCACTGCCCAAGTCTCTGACTCCAAGAATGAAGCTCCCTGGTGCTGCTCTATGGGGCGGTCTTGGGGAAGAGTTGTCTCCTTTTTATGAATAGAGAAACTTAGCCTAAGTCATATTGCTCTGAAGTAGCAGAGTAAGGTGCAGGGCTGTTTGCCTCCAAAGTTCATGTCTCTTCCCTTATATAATTTTGTCTTCCAAAATAATGTTTGCCAACATAAAAAACAAAACAAAACAAACAAAACACCACCTTTGGACACGCTTCTCTGAGAATATGAAAAAGGTTGAGGTCAAACACAAGTTTAGTTACCCAGGGCTCTTTCCACTGGGGATTATCTTGTAGCACCACTTTGAACATTAATGGAGGGATTTAATTAGATTTAATCAAACTTTTTTCCCTGTTATTATTGTAATGTCTCCACTGAGCCTTATTTCTTAGGTAAATTTCATGCTACATTTCTCTCAAGTTTTTTTCCTCTCTTAACTTACTTTCCACAGTCTCCAGGATCAATTTCGAAAGTTTGTTTTTGCCTTTGATGACCATATTTAATGTCACAAGCCAGTATATAAAAATAAAATCCTTACGTCAGATTTCCACTTAACAGATAAGCAGAAATCCTCCAGTTGGGGAAACTTGAGTTTTGCTGAAAAGAGAAATCTGATTCTAAACTTAGATCAGATTAGAAGGCAACATGATAAAATAAGGAAGAATGATGCTTGGCATCTTAAGTTTTAAATCTACCTAGAGTTATGAACTTGTCCAAGTCACCTCTCATGCTAGAATTCTTCCTTCCTAATTACTCAAGTGTTGGTTCCTTCAACCTCTTCATATGCCATCGCTTTCTACTTTTGTGAGTCCAACAGATGTATACAGTGGAGAAATCTCAGTGAGGACCATAAAGTGACCTGGCTTGATATGGACTCAGTATCAACTATCTGGGGTAATATTTGGGTAGTACGTGAATTAAAATTTGAATGAAAAGTTGTGGCAAAATTAAAGTATCCCCAGGATTATTTTGAAAATTAAATAAACAAAACTATATGTGCCTGGTATAGCCCACAGCAGGTATGTCTAGTACATGATGGTGAGTGGTATTATTCTTACCAATAATTCTCAAGCTAAGAAAGCTCTGGGGGGACAGCCAGATGCCAAATGTGTTCATTCACAATGAGAACTGCAGCTGTCAGATGTGCCCCCTCATGTATCAGCCTGACGACTGCCTTCACTCCAAGTAGGAAAATCCCATGGGTCGCCATTGTCCACAGGAGATTGCTTGGTGAGCTTGGAGGAAGAGCTAGAGGAGATTAATGGCATGAGGACAAAACAGCTTCATATGTTTGTTCCCACAGTCAGGTTAAGCCCTCTGGACTGACTGAATCTCCACCTGAACTGCTCTTACTTCACTGAGCTCTGCCAGTGTCTTTCTTTTTTAGTATCCCTATGGTAAACTGAATAATGGTCCCCTAAAGATGTCCATGTCCTGATCCCCAGAACCTGTGAATACTTTTACTTAACCTGGAAAAAGGGACTTTGCAGATTTAAGACAAGACTTTTGATATGGAGAGATTCTCCTGGATCATCCAAGTGGGTGTAATATATTCACAAGGGTGCCTATTAGAGGAAGCAGGAAGGTCAGAGTCAGGGAAGGTAACATGAGAGCAGAAGCAGAGGGAGAACAAGAGATGTGAAGATCGTAACAGATTGGACTGATTCTATCGCTAGATGGGGAGCACGAGCTAAGGAAAGTGGGCAGCCTTTAGAAGCTCTAAAAAGCAAGGAAATGGATTTTTGCCTAGAGCCTCCAGAAGGAACACATCCTTCCAGACCCATTTTAGACTCCTGACTCCTGAAATGTAAAGTAATACATTTTTCTTTGTGGTAATTTGTTACAGCAACAATAGGATACTAATACACCCCTTGACTGAAAATCCCCTTTCTCACTGATAATTTCTTTTATTAGGTACATTAAAACCTATAAACAAAGGTTGCATGTCGAAGAATTGTTTCATTTCTTTCAAATGATCTTTCACATCTCCATTATGATCCATTTGGGTGAGTTTTATAGTTAACTCTCAAAATATTACCTGATATTCATTAAATTCAAATTCTTTTGTGGTAGTTCACAGTACCCTGTGTGTACCACCTCTTAGCCCAAATATCTACTGGCTTGATAGACCAAACTTCCTAGTAGTAGATTTCAGGCCCACCCCAAATGCAAAGCCCACACCTGTTATTTTGGAGAGCACTTAAAGGAATGTCTCCCTTGAATCTGCAAGGTGGTCTGTTAGTAGGAGTTGTGACAGACTCGACCTTGGTGATTTCTCTGGCTCAGGCTCTCATGTGTCCTTCTCCCATCCAAACTACATAGACAACTCTCCCCACTGCCATGGCCCATGGAAACTCCAAAGTCTTGGGATGCCTCCAAAGCTTCCCAGATTCCAGGTACTCGATTATCAGAGGCCATAGGCAGGTTTGGGAGAGGTTTATGCTCTTCTCCACTCTGAAGAAGCCCACCTTATACCTTGATCCACACAAAATCTCTTTGAAATACTTTATCAACTTTGGCCTCTAACTCTCCCTCACTTCTCGGCAGTCGAAATGATTCAGCCGGACACAGTGAGGGGCAGAGTCCGAAACCCTTCTTTCCGCTCATTATTCTTTTTTTTTTTTTTTTGCGGTACGTGGGCCTCTCACTGTTGTGGCCTCTCCCGTTGCGGAGCACAGGCTCCGGACGCTCAGGCTCAGTGGCCATGGCTCACGGGCCCAGCCGCTCCGCGGCATGTGGGATCTTCCCGGACCGGGGCACGAACCCGCGTCCCCTGCATCGGCAGGCGGACTCTCCACCACTGCGCCACCAGAGAAGCCCCCTCATTATTCTTTATCACCAAAACATTCCCTCTCCTTTTTGAGTTAACAGAGCAAAATCTCAAGCTTATGAATGGATTAAAAGATATATTTTTATGAATGGGAAGAATTATTTTTCTAGACTGGATGCAGGGAGAGGAAAAAAATGTTCCATGTGAATAGTTTCTGGTTACTTACACCTAATGGTTTGATTGTGTATATGCTGTTGTAGCTTCTAATGTCTCACTCTGTCCTCCTTCGCTTAAATCTGTTAATATGTGACTCCACTACATTACAAAGAAGGACCTCTCTTTAGTAATTCACAGACCACTTGGAGGTCCTCCGAAAAAGTCCTCAAATTAAGACATGCCTCCGATTAAGCATTCCATTTCTGGTTTGAGTGTAGGAGAAGCCTCAAGTCACGTTACTATTTATGGTCCCAGTACCAGTCATGTTACTGTTCATGGTACCAGTACCAGTACTATTTATGGTACGGCTGCTCGAGCTGTTCTGAAGAAAAGTCAGCCTGCCTTTGCGCCTATATTTTTGTATATCCTCAATACAACATCAGGTGCATAGGAACTGGGAATCGGACTCTCAGACTCTGCACTTCTCACAGGGACATGGGTAAGATGCAGAATGGCATTGAGCTTGAAGGCAGTGGTGACCTGTGGCAACCACCTATTATAGGTCAGTGATTGGGAAGTTTTGAGAAGGTGACATAAAGATCTGACCCAGGGGGCCAAGAGAAAATTTTCTGCAGTTATAATCAGTTGACCATTTTGTTTGTAGGGTAGTCTAGACTGAGGCCAGAGATCCATCATGGTAAAAGATGAATATTTTTTTCTTAAAGTAAAACAAGCAAAAAAAGCTTTTATATCTCTTCTTTCTTCCTACCCCACCACTGGAAAAAGGATGACAATAAGAAAGAACAGTAGGTACAAAGAGCCTTTAAAAAAAACAACAACTTTTGAACATGCTTCTAGAACTGTAACAAATCATGAAAACAGAGCTTGTCTTTAGAGATTCAATTTTATGCTTTTCATACCTGATATAAAAATAGTCATTATCTTGTTCTATATATACTTGTATATAAAGAATTCTTTAAAAAACACAAATGGAGGAGCAGGGAGAAGAAAGTCTTAAGACATTTTACATTTACTGCACTTGTTGCATGGACATTTTTAGATACTTTAAAAAGATTTAACATATTCCATAAAAAGGTATTCTAAACTGTTACATGCCTACACATGTTTTGCCATTAAAAGATTTGAGTTCATCAATTAAATTTGGATAGAATGGTGACTACTAATTTTTTTGGAAATATGTTCATTTAAAATACGGAATACAGGGCTTCCCTGGTGGCACGGTGGTTAAGAATCCTCCTGCCAATGCAGGGGACACAGGTTCAAGCCCAGGTCCGGGAAGATCCCACATGCCGTGAAGCAACTAAGCCCATGTGCCACAACTACTGAGCCTACGCTCTAGAGCCTGTGAGCCACAACTACTGAGGCCACGAGCTACAACTACTGAAGCCCGTGCATGTAGAGCCCATGCTGCACAACAAGAGACGTCACCACAATGAGAAGCCCGTGCACTACAACAAAGAGTAGCCCCTGCTCACCTCAACTAGAGAAAACCCGTGTGCAGCAACAGACCCAATGCACCCCAAAATAAATAAATTAAATAAATTTTAAAAAAGAAAAGAAAATATGGAATACAAAGAAATAAAGGACAAATGCACATATGCAGGTCACATGAGCAATATGTTTCATTATGTGGCTTTGCTAGAATGTAAGCTGCGTGATAGTAGGGGCCTTGTCTGTGTTATTCACTGCTTGTGTCCCAGTGCCTATTACAGTGCACAAGCCACACTAGGTGCTCAGTAAATACTGGCTTCAATTAATAAACACATACACAGCCTTCCAGTTGTCAGGGACTGGGAATTATTGGTTTCTCCATCTACAGTGTCATAGTCCATATAAATGAAGCATTGTGTTCAATTTGATCTTCTACCTGAAGACATAACCTTATATTCTGAACAATATACACGGTTTTACATATATGTATATATATATACACACACACACACACACACACACACACACATATACACAAATATATGTATGTATGTTAAATCTTTTTAAAGTATCTGTGTGTGTGTTGTTTCAATGCTTCTAGCTACTAATCTGTTGGCATAAAGGAATGCTATCATTATCAAGTTAATAGAAATTCACAGACAATAAATTAAACCTCCCTTTATTAGAAAATGCTTTGAATTTTCTTTTGCTGTTTTGGGAAATTCATGCCTCCAGTTTCTTTTGCTCTGGGTGTTATCACATTCTATAACTCTGGATCAATGTATGAAACCAAATCTTTGTTATCAACATGATAGGCATAATCCAGTAACATATATCTTACCAACAAACTGGAAATCATCCTTTCCTAGCCACAAAGTATCTTAAACACCTGATTTTATTTCATGGAAATCTTTTCTCTGCTGAGATACGTAGTAAAATAGAAACGTTTAGATTTTCTAAAGAGAACTTGTTCAATAATACTACTCAAGTCTTAGAGAATTACTAACGTTTCTTATGACCACAAATATATTTCCCTAGGAAATAAGACACAAACTTTTAAGACATTTATTTTTGATCTATCCTTTTACTCTTGAATTTCCCCTATGTGAAAAGACTTAAGGCTAAAGAGTTACTTTGATAGTTAAACAGACTGATCAGAGTAGATGCCAAGATTCAGACATCATTTGATTACAGTGCTTTATAAAGCAAGCAGAGGGACCCCCGCCTTCGAGGGGATGGAGGTTGGATTTACTTTTCTATCTCAGAATCTGCCACATGAACATTCAGTCACCAAAAAAGGTCGAAGGAATTCACTTAAACATTATCCTGGAGGAGAAAAGAACATGTTGTTTCCTTCTTAAAAAAAAAAAAATGTTCAGTGGCTTCCCATCACACTCCTAGAAGACTCCAGCTCCTTGCCACAAACCACAGGGCCCTACCAGGCTTGGAAATTCTCCTGAGCATTTCTGCCATGTTCATTTGTTTTAATATTCACGGCTCTCCTCACCAGATGTTCCCTGCCCACAGGTCTCCTCATGAACCCGCTAAAACTTGGGCTCTACACAGAGACTTTGCCTCAGCACCCATCTCAAGTAGCTCACCCACTCCCACTAGCATATAAACTCCATGAGAAGAGGGACTTTTCCATCTCATCTATCCTCAGCAGTGGACTGGTATAAGTTCAATGTCTGCTGAATAACTTTTAAAAAAATATGCTTTTTGTTTGTACCTTAATTTTATAAATGACTCTAAGAGACCCATTCAAGGTTAGTCAGCAGCTCTTGGAAGAGCTTCATTGTCACCGGGGTACCTGGCTTGCCAACGTTTTTCTACTGTGCTCTGCAATTAGAATTTTTTCATTTTAGTCTTTGCCCTTTATTATGTGTTCAGCTTTTCACTCTTTTCTTCTTCTCTAAATAACAGTCCCATTAAAAATATCTGGAGGAGACTTTTTCAGACACAGCCTGAGTAATACTTACAGGGTTTCCTTTGATAAGGAGAAGAATGAGGACATAGGGGAATGTGTAGCTCCTGGGACCACCTGTGTCAAGCATGCAGAAATTGTAATAAGTATTTTGTATTTGTGTGTATATGCATAGAGAAACTCGGGCAGAATGTGCAAGAAATGAATAATAGTGGGTACAATGTGTGGATTAGAAAAAGGAAGAAAATGAAATGGTTCATTTTAAAACTCTTAAAACATTTAAACTGTTTAAATGATGCAATGATATTCTTTACTCAGTAAATAAATGAAATTTAAAACTCTTCACAGACCGAAAATATAGTCATACCCTCATGCGGTTACCAAGTCTTACAATGGGTAGATCTGCAAGTCTTTTGTAGTCAGTTTTGGACTCCTGAACAATGCTCAGAATTTTTAAGGAATTTCAAATGTTAGTAAATAAGTTTTCTGCCATACTGGAGAAGGGTACACAATTACTAAAACTGCCAAGAAGGATGAGAAAACTTACAAACAAATTTAATCCTGTTACTGATTAAAATTGGCTAATTCTTTTAGCTAATGGTTTTCATGTTATATTTAAGTGAATATTATAGTCATAATTATTACAAAGCCCCTCATATTGACTTGTAGCAAGTAAGGGTATACAATTTTGGAAAGAAGATTCCTTTTAGGTGGAGAACATTGACACTGAAGGAAATATAATGATTTCGAGGAGGATTTTATAGCATGGCCTGCTAACCTCACCAAGATCATGAACCATAATCAAGGTTTTAAAAGTTGATTGACAGTTATAAATTAGTGCAGGCAGGTAAAAATATGAGAGGCCCATCTATGCATATGGCTAAAGATGAATGAACTAATTTTTCTTGGATTATAGTCCCATGAACCTACAGCTTTCACGATGAATAAAAGAATCCTCTATGTAAGCCTTAAGACATTTCTCTGTATTTTCTCCTTGACTCTCTATTTTTTTTTTTTTTTTTGCAGGTTAGCTGATTTAATTAAATATTCTCTAAAACACTGGATGTTAAGAAATATACAAGATCTAAGATCCTGAAATCTCCCAATTTAACGTTGATTAAAATCGATGAGTTTGGAGTTTTCTGTTAAATCAAAAGTTGCTGGCTTTCAGCAACTCTTTATTTTTGGAGAAACAGCTTTTTCTTTGTGTAACAAAAAGGCTTAGGAAAGCTTCTTTAAAAAAAAAAAAACAACCAAAAACGACATAGGCTGCTGAGTCTTAAAATAGGCTTTAAAGACAGCCTCAGGCCTAGCAAGACATGCAAATGCATCGGACCAAAAACTAGAGGAGTGAAGTCTTCCTCATTTCAGGACAAGCCGTTTCTTGGGGTCACATCCTCTAACTCAGTACTGCTGTTGTGTTGTCTGTGCCTTTTCTGGAACTCATCAAAGCAGAGGCCATTTCTTTTGTTTCTTTACCACTTGTCCCATTTCTTAAACAGCCTACTTAGTTGCTGTCAAATATTAGATTCACAACGTGTGGATTAGAAAAAGGAAGAAAATGAAATGGTTCATTCACATCATTGATTGACCAAAGTATAGAAACTGAGTTAATACAAAAATGTAGTGACAACTGTGTTTCTTTGATTGCAAGAAGCTTGATATTTACCAAGTGCCCTCTGTATGTAGGCACTGTACTGTGACCTGGAAGTTCATGAATAGGAGACTTTGGCTTTGCCCTTGAATAATTCATCACATGTAATGAAGGAAGAAATTGCAGATTTTTGAAATCTGTATTGGATGTAAAATTTGTTAAGAAGTAACTCTGTTTAGTAATTGAGTTGATAATAAAAATGTGGAAATGAATGTAAAAATCATTTGTTTCAGTATTAGCTAAAGTAATGCTGAGTGCAGGATGGATTGAGGCCCATGAGATGTGAGAAAGCAAAACAAATACTGATGGAAAACTCCCATAATTAGTCTTAAAATGTTTTAAGGATAAGGAATTCTAAGATAAAGACAATTTAAGGATTATCTGTATGTTACCCGCTCTGACATTGGTTGATTTTACAATTCATTTATTTTTATAGGGGATGAATGATGGGGAAAGATTGTTTCTTTGCAGGATACTGATAGAGCAGGATAACTTCTATAACAAATTGACTCCCAAATGTAAAATGGCTCAACACAATAGGTTAGTTCTTGCTCATATAACAGGGCAGATGAATGGGTTAGTGAAATGGCTTATCTCCATGAAGTCATTCAGGGCCCCAGGTTTAGAGAGGTGTAGCTGTCTTTAACATATAGCTTCTAAGGACACCCTGAGGCTGACTCCATTCTTGGAGAGAGAAGGCGATAAACATGGAAGGTGGAGGTGGTTAGTGGGCTGTTTCATTGGACCAGCTGAAAGCGGTGCCCAGACACACCTCAGAGATATTGCACATTCTGTTCCAGATCCCCACACGAAAGCAACTACTGCAATAAGGCAAGTCACACATAGGTTTTGGTTTCCCAGTGCATATAAAAGCTATGTTTACGTACTGTAGTCTACTAAATACTGTTTACTATACAGTAGTCTATTAAGTGTGCAATAATAGCATTATGTCTAAAAAAATACATAACTTAATTAAAAAATACTTTATTGCCAAAAATGGTAACCATCATCTGACAATGCAGCGTTGCCATAAACCTTCAGTTTTTTTTTTAAAAAAAAGATCTGCAAAGCACAATAAATAAACAATAAAACAAGGTATACCTATACTTCATTTCTGCTCACTTTTCCATTGGCTAGAGCTTACGTGACATTTACATCTAGCTGCAAAGTAGACTGGAAAACGTAGCCTAGCTGAGTGCCCTGTATAATAAGAGAATACAGATTTGGGGGAATATCCATAAGTCTCTGCCATAAACAGTGAGATTGGGAAGAATGATTGTCCCTGTTAGTTGGTATAATGACCTGCCACATCAGTTCAGTTTATGCAAGTTGTCTTCACATATCAAACCACTCAGTAAAATGAGTGACTGTGATAGATGGTCCCAGGTTTATACATTAATTGAAGATCTCATTTTAATTTAATGGTGGATTAGTTTGCTTTTTTTTCCTCCCCCCACTAAGAAGTGCCATCTGCTAGGAAGTTTGGCTTTCCAAATGAGGCTTTTGCTAACAGAAAAAAGTTGTTTTCTTTTCTCTTAGTTTGTTTTTTGTTTTATCTCTGAAAGTCAATCCGTCTCTCAAACCTTCATGATATGATTTTACATATTGTTTTGCATGTTGCTTTTTTCCACTTAATAAATTTTAGATGTTTTTCTATGGTGGTACCACAGATGAATCTTTTTGTTTTCTTTCTGTCGTAAGGCATGTAGGACCTTAGTTCCCTGACCAGGGATCCAACTCATGCCTCTGCAGTGGAAGCGCAGAGTCTTAACCGCTGGACCACCAGGGAAGTCCCCCTGACACGATTTTAAGTCATTCGCATTCATGAAATTTAGTGCACGTTATTGTTACTATTGTGAAAATTTTGTAGATGGAATGAGTCTGAAACTGGTGGCAAGGGGAAGGGACATGGAGCTCACATTTTGCAGGCATTCATTCACCCAACCATCCACAAATTATTATTATTGAGTTCCTACTCTGTGCCAGGCTGACACAATAAGCACGTTTAAGCAATGGGCATTGACTGTGTATCAGACTCCAGACTGGGTGGCATACATCTGTTTCCTCTTTTAATCCTCCCCAAATCCTTCTGAGGCAGAAGTGAAAGCCCCTGAAAAATCAAAAGGCCAATGAGATTAAGTCACTTATCCCAAGTCACTTGTTAGTCAAAGTCAGTAGTAGAATTAAGGTTAGAAACAAAATCTGCCTGACTTGAAAATTGTGCTCTTTCCAATATGCCATCCTGACTACCGAGGGATTTGTCTATTGCCTGATCATCCACAGGACCGCGTGAGCAATATATATTTGCACATAAAATGAAGTAATGGTGGCCTGAGGAGTTAAGGGATTTGAGGTGCTACCAGTTTCCCTTGTGGGAAACTCCCACCAGGATTGCAGCAGTTTGAACACAAGCCATGGCTTTTGAATATTAAGCACAGATGTTTTTGTCTTACTCCCACCAATGTGGGAAAAGTTTCTGAAAGAGGAATTGAGGATAGCTATAGAGAAAATAATCTGTTGTTTTCTAGGAAAATTATATCACTGTGACGCTTTCCTCAGAAGCTATTTCTGCCAGCCCCCAACCATGAAGGCAAAATAATAAACCTCTCTCAGGATGCCAAGAACATTCTGAGAGATGTTGGGGCATTTGTGGAAACCATGGTATTGTGGTGGCAACAGTTGGACCATTTCTTGGCTGGAGCCCAGGTTGACTCAACACAGGTTGGGGATTCTGGTTGTGAGGTACCTATGGGTCCTTCAAAGCCTGCCAACCTAGCCATGTGACCCTGCAACTACAGGACCAGGGATGATCTCATAAAGCAATTGTGATTACCAGTAATAAATGTATAGACTACTAATAAAAAACTCTGGACCCAACTCTGATGGATACAAAAATTGTTTTACTAAAAAAGACATATTCATTTATAAGCCTTCTCTTATTATAGTTACCATTTACAATAAGCATTAAGTGTTGATTCGTTTCATATAAATTAATTGATCCCCTACTGAGTGCCTAGGCTGGGGGTAAAGTGATGAATATTGTGACAAAACCACACTTACCTTCTTACAGGGAGACAAACAGGCATATAAATACAAGTTAAATAATTTTAGGTAATAATGAGAGAGAAAGTATAGATATTCAGAGTTAAAAGGGCAATTCACTTTCAAAGCATTCAGATTAAGGACAAGAACTAGTGGGGTAGAGAGGAGAAGACCCTTTTTTTTTTTTTTTTTTTTTTTTCGGTACATGGGCCTCTCACTGTCATGGCCTCTCCCGTGGCTACAGGCTCTGGACGCGCAGGCTCACGGGCCTAGCCGCTCCGTGGCATGTGGGATCCTCCCGGACCGGGGCACGAACCTGCATCCCCTGCATCGGCAGGCGGACTCTCAACCACTGCGCCACCAGGGAAGCCCGAGAAGACCCTTTTTTTAAAATTAATTTTTATTGGAATATATTTGCTTTACAATGTTGTGTTAGTTTCTTGCTGTACAGCAAAGTGAATCAGTCATATGTAAACATATATCCACTTTTTTTTAGATTTCCTTCCCATTTAGGTCACCACAGAACACTGAGTAGAGCTCCCTGTGCTCTGCAATAGGTTCTCATTAGTTATCTGTCTTATATATAGTAGTGTGTATATGTCAATCCCAATCTCCCAATTCATCCCGCCTCCCCTTCCCCCACTTGGTAACCATAAGTTGTTGTCTACATCTGTGACTCTATTTCTGCTTTGCAGATAAGTTCATCTCTACCATTTTTCTAGATTCCACATATAAGCGATATTATATGATATTTGTTTTTCTTTCTCTGACTTACTTCACTCTGTATGAAGGTCCTTTAAAATAGATCAAGGAGGGCTTCCCTGGTGGCGCAGTGGTTGAGAGTCCACCTGCCGATGCAGGGGACACGGGTTCGTGTCCCGGTTCCGCGGCTGGGCCCGTGAGCCATGGCCGCTGAGCCCGCGCATCCGGAGCCTGTGCTCCACAGCAGTGAGAGGCCCGCGTAAGGCAAAAAAAAAAAAAAAGATCAAGGAGAGTGAGCAGAGATGTGAATGACTGGGGGAGAATGTGGGTAAAACATGTTCGAGGCATAGGAAACCACACTTTAGGTGATGCTGTGCAAAGTAGGGGGAGATTGGCAAACAGAAAATCTAAGAGGAGGCCAGTGGCCTTACAAACCATGGTGAGGACTTTGACTTTTATTCTATATCTAAAGGGAAGCTATCGCATTTTTAATGGAATTATTAAAATCTGATTTATATTTGTATGTGATTATTATTGCTGCTAATTGGAAAGTAATCTACACCAGAGTAAGAATGGAAGTAGCTTATTTAGAAAGTCCTCAAATTTTTCCTTCCAAGGCATGAGGTTGGCTTAGCTTAGAATGGCAGTGACAAATAGAATGAGACAGTTAAGGAAACTGTGAGTCAGAAATAGAGTGCTATAGCTATAGTTTATACCGAAGGTAAGATGTAAGTTCCTTGCCCTCGTAACCTCACATTCTTGTGGGGAAGGCAAGAAATCTACAGATAAATGAATTACATAAAAGTCAGGAATCATATCAAATCATATCAACAGGTGGAATACAGAGAATTGAAATAGGTGAAGGATATGAAAGGTGACTGGGTAGCCATGGAGGAACTCTTTCTTTTTATAACTTTTTATTTTTATACAATTTGAGGCCTACAGAAATATTTTAAGATTAGCACTGTTCACCTAGATTCTCTGATGTTAACATTTAACTGCCATTGGTTAGAAATGTTTGCATGTGTGTCGTCTGTGTGTTTATGTATTACACATCCTCTAGTCAGCTATTATTACAAAAAATTCTAGACCCTAAAATGTTTTAATAAACATTTCCTATAATTAAAAATGTAGAATTATACTCTTTTCAATTTGGTTTTCTGTAAGTTTTCCAGGGATAAGGGATTAATATCTAACACATACAAATAGCTCATATGACTCAACATCAAAAAAACAAACAACCTGATTAAAAAATGGGCAGAAGCACTAAATAGGCATTTTTTCCAAAGAGGAAATGCAGATGGCCAATGGGCACATGAAAAGATGCTCAGCATTACTAATCATCAGGGAAATGTAAATCAAAACCACAATGAACTATCACCTCACACCCATGATAATGGCTGTCATCAGAAAGAACACAAATAACAAATGTTGGCAAGGATGTGGAGAAAAGGGAACCCTCGTACACTGCTTCGTACAATGCAAACTGGTGCAGGTGCTGTGGAAAACAGTATGGAGGCTTCTCAAAAAACTAAGACTAGAACTACCATATGACCCAGCAATTCCACTCCTGGGTATATATCAGAAAAAAATAAAAACACTAATTTGGAAAGATGTTCATAGAGCGTTATTTACAATAGCAAGATATGGAAGCAACCCAAGTATCCATAAACAGATGAACGGATAAAGATGTGGTGTGTGTGTGTATATATATATATATATATATATATATATACATACACACACACACACACACACACACACACACACACATACACACTGGAATACTACTCAGCCAGAAAAAAAGAACAAAATCTTGCCATTTGCAACAACATGGATGGGCTTGGAGGGTATTATCCTAAGTGAAATAAGTCAGAAAGAGAAAGACAAATACTGTATCATATCACTTATATGTGGAATCTAAAAAATACAACAAACTAGCATGTATAACATAAATGAAGCAGACTCACAGATACAGAGAACAAACTGGTGGTTATCAGGGGGAGGGAGAGGGGCAGTGTAAGGGTTAGGGGGAGAGAGGTACAAACTATTGGGTGTAAGATAGGCTATAGATACGTACTGTACAACATGGGGAATATAGCCAATATTTTGTAATAACTGTAAATGAAGTGAAATTTTTAAAATTGTATACAAAAATTTAAAAATTAGAAAAAGCTCTCATGATCAGGCATTTTCTTCTCTTTTTATTTATTTATTTTTTATTTTATTTTATTTTATTTATTTCTTTATTTTTTGTGGTACGCAGGCCTCTCACTGTTGTGGCCTCTCCTGTTGTGGAGCACAGGCTCCGGACGCACAGGCTCAGCGGCCATGGCTCACGGGCCTAGCCGCTCTGCGGCATGTGGGATCTTCCCGGACCGGGGCACGAACCTGTGTCCTCTGCATCGGCAGGCAGACATTCAACCACTGCGCCACTAGGGAAGCCCCCCCTTCCTCTCTTTTTAATTGAATATTGAACTACTTCGGTCTCTCTAGAATCTAAAGGTGTTAAGGACCCAAGCAAATAACCTCCGACATCTTCCTTCTCACTGCAAAGGCCTTGGGCTTCCCTGGTGGCGCAGTGGTTGAGAGTCCGCCTGCCGATGCAGGGGGCATGGGTTTGTGCCCCGGTCCAGGAAGATCCCACATGCTGCGGAGCGGCTGGGCCCGTGAACCATGGCCGCTGAGCCTGCACATCCGGAGCCTGTGCTCCGCAACGGGCGAGGCCACAACAGTGAGAGACCCACGTACCGCAAAAAAAAAAAAAAAAAAAAAAAAATACCATCACTGCAAAAGCCTCAAGCTTTCCATGTATGGACGCACATGTTAAGAGTTTCTGGCCTCCCTGAGTGGTACAGAGCTCTGGCCCACAATCAACATGTGGTTACTGTGAGCCTTGATCATGACTTAATTACAGGGCTAGCTCAAAATAAAATAGAGATGCTGGATAGAAATTTAGAAACACATTGTTATTGGTATTTTTTATTAAAACTAAAGCACAACAATGGAATCCAAGCCAGGCATCTTTTTCTAACGAACACTTTTCCTGGAGCAAAAGTACTTTTTCTTTTGGACTCTTGCTGTACCTAATACACATTACTTTTGGAGCCTTTAACAGCTCCTCGCACCAAGTACCAAGCATGCTGACAGGCATGTTTTCCTATTTTCTGGGAGTTTCAGGACGTCTGAGCTGTGTCCTACTCCTCTTCCTACACCCAGCATTTAGTCCAGAGCTCAGCACATAATAAGTGCTTAATAATTTTATTCATGAATAAACATATCTGTATGTGTG